>UYYA01004654.1:0-79579 GCA_900624975.1 Angiostrongylus costaricensis
TCTCAGCAACATTGTGGTTGTATTTCGCTTAGTAACCTGCCATGAAAATTATAGAAGGCAGAAAACAAAACGTTAAAGCAAATCGAATTGTCAAGTTTTATCTGCTAGGGTTGTGAAAGTGTTTGGCTGAGTAGATCACATCTCAATTTGACCTTTCCAGGTTCTGAAGAAGGCGAAACCGCCGAAACGTCAGCAATTGTGTTCTAATAAATTCTATATTAACAACCTCGTGTCTGCTTATTGATGAAAAACATTGAGTTGAGGGATTTATCCCCTCAGCAGGGTCTCTCATGCTGAGAAGAAGTCCAGCGTTAATCAAGAAGCCCAGCGAAGAGTAAGCCAGTACTAGGATCAACCACTGTCATGGTATTAAACTAGTCGCATGGTGGCAAATTTCTCTCTGATCCTCAAGGGCGGCGACTGCCTGTGGTGGTGACGACCTGGGGCAGACCTTAGCTGGCCTGATCTCGGAACTCCAGGGAACTACAGTAGCTAAACCAGCAAAATTCCGAAACGGTGGAAATTATGCCGGGATCCGCACAACCAGTGAGGACGGGCCATCCAAGTATCCAAATATCCAAGTACTTCGTAAAACTAACCGGTATGGTAAAATCTCGTACTGAAGCTGCAGTGATGTGTGAAAATCGAACGTTTAAAGTATCGCTGAAAGAGGGTTTCTTTCGGTTTCGCTTTGAGCAGCAATTGAAGAGACGGGTTTTCTTCTAAATCCTCAGCCATCGAAATTGGTTTTTTGAGAACTGACGATGAGTTCTTCACTGGACAATTTGAGGAGTTAAGAGCTACACAGATTTATAGAAGATACTTTACTCTATCGCCTTGTTTTTAACCTTACATTCTACACCTTACATGTCCCGATATTACTTCTGCTGTGTGAATCCCAGCACTTTTTGCATTCGATTCGTTTTCTTCGTATTCGTCGTCCACAGTGGTCTTCAAGCATTTGATGTGTTGGTTCAACTTCTGCTTGAGGATTCCGTCCTCTATGAGTGTCATAGAAAACTAGTCAAGTCGACTCTCCTTGCAACCCTGGAGGTAGCCTGGCCAAGGCGTTCCCACGTTGATTGGAGAAGAGCGTTGGTGGGGTGAGGTGTCGTACTAGCGCCTTTGCTTCCTTATCAACGGCTTCACTAATCACTGCGCTACCCCTATCCTCCATAGCCTTATTAGCATGTTTAATTTCTGCACAGTATTCATATATATATATATATTTGTATATGGCATGGCTAGAATCAGGATCTTCAAAAAGTCGACGGAGGGCGACGCGTAAATTTTTGAGACTGCCAATACGACCTTGCGGCAGTTGCAAACATCAACGGTGTAATGGTAGCGCCGTCATGTCGTGCCAATGGAATTTCAGCATGTTCAGTTACTTTCCGGTTTGATGTACGACCCATGGCTCATAAAAGAGAAAAAAGCCTGCAAAACTGGAAAAAAAATCAGAATCTCACCTTGTTAGGATACAACGACTCGAATCTTGCTGCTGGAGATCTTTAGATTCTAATATTTTGCATTCCCACTAATAACTTTCAATAAGCTGAGATATGTCGATTTGAAGTTAAAAGCGGCTACTACTCTCGCTTTCAATGCACTGTCACCAGTGAAACTCAGGAGTTATGTCTTAAACAGCACTGGAAAACACATCAGAAACGGACCTGAGGTTACTGCTGAAGACGTGATGGTGATAATGTTGACATTTCCGTCTTTATTAGTGCAGGTAGGAGTGTCTTCAAAATGTTACACACCAATTATCTACTAGATATCTGCATAGTTGGGCAGAGGGTCAAACGATATGATTAGGAATACTTATACAAATACTGTAGAAAGCCACTCGCAAGAAGGGATGCATTTAAGTCCACCTGAAGCAGTCGTGTTGTCTGTTTCGCAACCAACATGAGTCCCATTCGCTGGTTTCGGCGATGCGGATTTGTCCCGAACTGAAGCACTGCCGTCCTGAAGATGTTGGGAGCAGTCACACTAATATTCTGTCATAGAAATATTGTCGAAGGAACGTGATTTTTGAACAAGCTGAAGTGCAGAAGAGCCAAACGATTAGACTTTTGAGAAGGCAATAAAATGATTCCACCCACCCTGTATCAATGTGGGAACAATCGATTTTGGATACAGCGTGTTCCATTAACTCAACTATGAGAAAAGAAATCAAATGCGTGAAGTGGCAACAGCTTTCTAAGAAATTTATTAAGTGCTTTACAAAAATCTGTAGGAAAATTGGTCCGGCGGTCGAGGTTTACGGTAAGCAAGTGTCCATGAGTCTGTGATTTTCCAAGGTTTTAACATAAATGGGTGAAGATGAGAAAGTTGACATTACTCCGTCCTATTGAGATTCGCGGTTCCACCTATTCTCAGTTTGATAATTTTTAATGAAGCTGTTAACTTATTAGTGAAATTTCTTGAATAGCACTAATCGATAGAACTGCTGAGAGACAGGCGAAGCGAAGGACCCGCATAATGTGGTAGTGAACGCGTTAGCCACCGGAATGGGTAATAGCGCTTTCGTTCCCCACCGCAGACACCTGCGGTCCGGAGTTTTGCAAATATTTCAACATCATTGTGCTTGTACTTCGCACAATACCCTGCCGTGAAAATTGTAGTAGGCAGAAAATAGAAAGTAAACTTTATTTTGAATTTGTTATTTCGACACAAAACGGCAAATTAATTGCTATTTATTGCAAGAAGGATGGTCTGCAATCAGCAGACTATTCGCGGAGCGAAAAACGTCCCAAGGCAGTGATAGAACTCTCGTGCTCATTTGTACCCATTTGGGTCAGCTAAGTACACAGCACTACAGCTGATGTGATAAGTTATTTCAGATTTACAGCAATGAAAAAAATAAGTGCAAAAACCCAAAAGAAACACGACTAACCTTATCAACTGGTCTTTCAAGGGATAGATTTTTGGCGCTCACTGTGCTAAATTGTTGGGTTGTTGCCTTTACAGGGTTGGCCCCACTGTTATTGTTTCCAGCACCGTTAAGAGAAGCATTTTCCAACATTTTATGCGTTGGAATCGTGGCAGTGCTACCGGTAGAATTCAGCGCAGGTAACATTGATTTTGAAGGGTTTTGACTAGAGTTGGAAGAATCACCTTCACTGGGCATCGACGTCGATAGATTGATAGTTGTGGATTGAGTAGGGTAGAAGAGGTGTTCTCAGATTGCCACCACCATGAAGAAATCTTTGGCAAACCCGAAAATGCTAAGCCGCCAAGAGCATTTTGAGTAGGGTTGGCTCTATTTTCAATGGACTGCGACCGAAAAAGGTTTAAGCTTCCTATCGCTGTTCCCAAGGCGCTCTGTAAAATGCTAGAACCATCTTCAGTAAACCCCGACTTGAAAGGATTCAACATGCCCACAACTGATCCTAAGACATTCTGCATAGAGCTGGAACTACCGTTATTAGTTTGCGAATCGAACGTATTCATCTTACTTGTAGCTGATGTGAAGGCGTTCTGCAAAATGTTGGAACCACCTTCACTGGACTCCGACTTTAAAGGATTCGGTGTATTAACAGCTGATCCTAACGCATTTTTAATATGGCCAGAACGAATATCATTGGTTTGCGAATTGAACTGATTTAGCATTTCCACAGATGATCCCAGCATGCTTTGAGAAAAATTAGACGAGGTGCCTCCGCTGGACTGACATCGGACATGGTAAATAAGTACAAGTAAGCCGAGAAGCATTGGAGAGAAATGCATCGTTTCACTTGTGTTCTTGGCCGAATGAAGTGAAGGATCTCTCGATAACATCCACAGCAGCTAACCATAGCATTCCACGAAAAAAAAGCCTTGCTAGGCAACTGTGCAAAATGCTAGCCAAACTTGAAATGCGAGGTAAATTTGAAAGTGTAAGAGCATAGAGGACAGGGAGAGGTGAATATTTGAATGGCGCTCGTAAAATCGGAGACGTGGGCAATTCTTCTTCTCAGAATTTTTTATGTATACACATTTTCTAACTGATATCAAGGTTAGTATCGAACAAGATTGGCGTGTAAGAAAGAACGTCGCATTTTGTCCGATCATTAAACAGATTAACACCACTTTGGTACAAAAACTGTTTTAATACCTGTTTATATGTTGTTATTTCCCTCATCAAATAAGACCGAACAACAAAATATACAAGCAGGATGATTTCCAGCTCAATCTTCTAACGAAACCCTTCCCCCATTTAACACCCTAACTGTGGACTACAGCGTATTCATTTGTGCATCTTATTAATAGTACTGACAAAACCGTCAAGATGGGTAACTAAACATCCTTAAAACTGCGAAAATGCTGCGTTGACAAAAGATGCCAAATTCATTGCATCTTCATCGATATAATCCTTGCTTGGTTCGCAAAAATTTTGCCAGGCAGTTCTGGTGGAAACGCATGAGAAAACTAGTAGCATCACAGGCAAAGGCTTCAGTAAGTACGTTGGGTAAGAAAGGTTTCCTTCTTGTTTTGTTTTTATATTTATACCACTATACCATATTTTATATTTTATACCTTATTTTGAGCAACTCTAGAGCACGACGAAAAAGTCACGGGATTTAATAGTGATATCACTAAATCACTCGGTGGTCAATGGGATTGCAGGTAGTACAGGTGGCAGGGAATTCATGCAAGAAGAACAACTTGGGTTCCTGTATGATATGTTAAGGAAATGCTTCTTTGCCACAAGTTCGCGTCGAAAGTGATAAAAAACTGTTTTTATTTAAAAAAAAATATTTGTTCCAATTATTTCATCTTGATTTTAACTTATTATTTACAGCCTGGTCTTTTTAATGGTAGCGTATATTACGAAATGTAATCCCAGATCAATCCCGCTAACGGGTGACTTCTGATGGCAGAGATCGATAGAACTAGCTGAGAGACAGGCGAAACGAAGGAACCGGATGTTATGATGGTGAACGCGTTACTCTCCGGAAAGGACAATAGCGCGTTCGCTCTCCACGGCAGACATCTGCGGTCCGGAGTTTTGCAAATATCTCAGCATCATTGAAGTTATATTCCATAAAATTAATTTCACCGATTGAGTCATTTACGTGGCTTTTTCTGGAAAATTTGTTCTCAAGAGATGGTTGTAACGGCATCTAAACGGCATTGAGGAGGACGAAGATCACCCGATTAGAGGCCAGTTTTCTCGATCACGCTTTTCTTCTTCGGCTTTCATATATCTCAGAGCTTTCCGCAGTACTCGAGCATGGAAAAAATGAGATCGGTTTTGCTTGTGTCAAGGAATCTTTGTGTTATTGAAGAACAACCTTTAGACTTTTTCTCATTAGAGCCCATAAAATAAAGAAGAAAGAAGTGGGAAAGGTGTGTCAATGCCGTAGCAGGACTTCTTCGTGTTAGCACAAGAGTGTAGAACCTAATTTTCAAAGTGACTGTCATTTAACCACGGTAGTAAAATAACCAACTTGTTTAAACTGTTAAGCCTACATGAGGTTGATAAAATTGTTTTCTTCGGCTAACGTTTCGACGTCTTCGTGTTCATCATAGCCGATAATTCAAGTCAGTGATCTACAGTTCTGTTTTGCTATTCGCTATGTGCTAGGTGCGTGTGGCGCAGTGATCGGAGGCGCCGTGCAATGCATACGTGGAACCGATCTCCCATGGCCCACCAAGCCTTCGATCCCTCCACGATCGGAAAATTGTTACTTACCAGACTGGCCTGGGAGGATAGAAGCACTAGCTGGATAAATCCGTGCGCCACAGCGAGTTATTGTAAAGGCCAGATAGGCGTTTAGTCACCTCGAAAAGATGCTTAATGAAGTCGAATGCATGGTGCATCCCTCAGGGATTGATCAACGCCTAGAGCTTTATCCTCTTTTCTCATGTGCTAGTTAACACAATATATACAATACAATATCGACTGTTTCAAGGTGGATCATCCATTGAAAAACAAATTATTATCAACGGATAGTCATATCAACAGTAGTCGCCCTGTATAAAAGAGCATTGCATGGTGAATATTCCTCATCGCGAAATGCTCCACTGAAGAAGATCCGTCTCGATACGACGAAGAAGGCGCCATATCGAGAAGGCGATCGGCTCGGATCATCGATTCTGGTGAAAACGAAGATGTCGAGACGTTAGCCGGATAAAACAATTTCATGATCCTCGTGTAAGCTAAACAATTTAAACAAGTATGAACTCTGTCGATAAGGTGAGGAATTCTGTGTGTTTATCTCACAGAAGGAATTTATCAGATGAGTCCGGCAAGCAACGAAAGTGAATCATAGTGAGCACTCGATGCATTTTGGGTCGCTGATTACTGATAAAGACATGTCGACCGTCTGCCTGGTCATGTTCATAATTTCACATTTCTACCTAAGTCATTGATCAAAGAATATTGGTTCTATTATTGAATACATTGAAGTAGAAATGCCTATGTTCGACGTTATGATGATGACCATCATCTGCCACTAGGCGCTTATTTATGATGGGAGTAGGGTCAAAAGTCAAACGCCATCCTTTGACGGAGGCTTCAGACGCCTGCCCTTCATCGCTGCCGCCTCCACGTCGACCTTAAGTCCTATTGCTTATGTGTCTTTCGAAACAACTATCCAGAACTCTACGATTTAAACGAATATGCTATGACTGAAATCCCAATGACATTAAATGCTCACCAATATTACTCTAAATCAGAGGCCAAAAATCCATTGCTTGTAAGCCACTTTGGTGGTTTTCGTTCGATGTTTGCTTGTAATCATTCACAGCTTGTTGTTCTCATTTTATTGTTACAACAGATATCACGTGTTCCTCGTCAGCACTTTCGATCTAACGTTCCGCCATCGTTTTCTTGACAAGATGAAGCCTACGCCGTCTACAATCGATTACACTTCTGCGCATCAAAATCGGATCAGCCCTTGTCAGATTTCTCTTTGGCTGCGTCTACACCGGTTTTGAAGCTTTCCAGAAGTCCTAGACCTGCTTGCACTTTGCGTCGTGTGTGACGAATCTGTAAAAGACATGTTGGTCTGGAACCGAATCACAACTTACGAACTGCCTATGCTGTAAGATTTTCTCGCGACTAAGAGCTGCAATGTCGCGAGGTTTCATGACTGCTCCTTCCTTGTCTCGCACAGATACTGTTATCAGAACCAACGATGTGGCATTATTGGCCATTCTGGGTTTATCACCATATGCACACCGTTCTTGCAGCTCTGCTCTGACCATTCTCTGTGCCTAAAGAGTTAGAGTTTGTGCTTTGTGTTTGTCCTCATTTTATTACCTTTTATTTTTCTACTTATTTATAATTTATTATCCCACTAATTTATCAGACTAAATCGCTTGAACCGATGAAAAAGTATCGGTTCTTCATCATGAGATTGGCCTAGATTTTTTTCTTCCTATGAATTATTCTGTATGTATTATAGTCACCAGTAAGTGCACAAGCTTTCTAATGCATACGCTGAAGCTAGCAGCCGTCCTGCAACTCAAGCCGGCGATCCACGGACATGGAGAGCGGTGGGTTATCAAAGAGCGCCGACGCTCTCCGGCACTATCGTCGTCCGACCACCCGCGTAGGGCCACCACAGTCACCGCATTATCATCTAATCATCTAATCCAACCCACCTACTACGCTGTTATCTTTCCTGCTCTCGTAATCTTTCGCTGTCAATGCCACACCAGCGCCAACTCGTAGAAATCGGTTGATCTGATGTATGTGGGTGTGTTTCGAACTGCATGCGAACCTCACATTCCCTCGAAGGTTTCTAAATCACTGCCGCCTTTTTTCTTGGAAGTTCCAAAGCCATCAGTTCTCCGTAATAATCCTTTCGATCGTTACATATGACTACATTTTCTTCGCTCAGTCTTCCATCAGTCACATATTTCATTCGGTGATTTCACTGGTGTTCATGCTTAACAATATCGGCAGCGTAGGCTCTTCAGTACTCGTTTCAGTGCTTACGGCTGCATTTCCACCTTTTTCGTATGCCGTCGTACTTTGCTAAGGTGGTTTTCCCTTCTTCTTCATTGCCCTTTCTTTCCATTTGTCTTTTTTTTTTTACCACTGTGTACGCTGTTTACACTGCGTTCCTCTTTCAGTTGTTTAATGAGTCTGTCATTAGTGAACTAATAGAAAAAATAGAAGTGTCGGTTTGTTTTGTCTTTTGTTAAGTCTAGCTAATGACTACCGTTTTCTTCTGACAGTGTTAAATTTGTCATTGACTTTTATTATCCCCTCTATTCTGCTTTGCTGTTGTTTTTGAATCGCGTTTTGGTAAATCAATAACAAGTTTAGACCGTTAGGGTGTAATGGTTCAGTCTTCCTTATCTTCCCGATCTTTTCTTTCGCAATATTACAGAATGTCTTCTCTTGATTCTCCTTCGTTCTAGATTTTCTCCATTTTCCCACTACGCTGCACTAATTTTTTCCAGCATTAATCCGACCGGTGGACAGCTGCCAACAGGCCATTTCACCTGGCACTCTGCCACTGTTCTCCAGCTCATCCACCCATGGTTCCTTTCTCGGATTTTCCACACCGCTCCTGTTTTCTCTGTGATGTGGCGATTAGTTTAGCTTTACGACGCGTTGTCTTTACGGAGATCTGTCCCCGTATCCGTAGCCGCTCTTGTCGCTCTCCCAATCGTCCGAACCCACTCAGATGGGAGAAACACGTTCTTGCGACGGCAAATCAGCAAATACCATAGTTGAGATGTCTAAAAACTCTCGAATAACCTGATGATAGGTAATGACCAGAATGGTAACGTCCTAGCATTTCAGTTTTAATTTTTTTCACTTTTAGAAGTATTTATATCGAATAGTTTTTCATAATTTCCGAAATCGAAACTTCAACTCATTCCTCAGCACTGGTTCCTCGCGTTTTTTAATTACGGTAATTCCTTGGTGAGTGTCCAATATGTAGATATTCCGAAATTCTCGAGCGATAGACGATCCTCGAGTGCTGAAATTCTTCACTTCCAAGTTCTTATTTAATGCTCCTCTATATTTTCATCCAAATATCTTACAAAAACCGCAATACATTCAACGTGGTCTCCTCGTCATCATTTTCAATGGGAATCACTCAACAGTTTCTTCTGGTTCTTCGTGATTCATTTGAGTAATAATTTACTATATTATTTTTTATTCTCCCAATGGTTTACCGCCTCATCGTGGCTGGAAGGTTTTCCTGGGTGTCGGGCTGCGATGTACAGCGGCGGATTCATTCCCCCAGCAGGGTCTGCCAAGCTGAGAAGGAGCCCGGAGTTTCCATCAGGAAGCCCAGCTAAGAGTAAACCAATACCAGGAGGATTCACCACCGTCCTGGTATTAAACTAGTCGCATGATGGCAAATATTCTTCCTATTCACATGGGCGGCTACTGCCTGTGGTGGTGATGACCTCGGGCAGAAATTGACCCAGCCGACCTTGGGACTGCAGGGAAACACAATGGCTAAACAGCGAAAGTCCGAAACATGAAGAATATTCTAGGGTCCACACAACCAGGGGACGGCCCATCAAAGTATCCAAGGAAGTATTTTTTTTTATTAACGATAGCATATTTGTCACCTAAATCATTTATCCCCTTCATGGCAATACATGATTTTTAAAATTTTGGTTCTCCGCTATTATACTACCTTGTCAGGCAGATATTTTTACCGCGATAATCATAACGAAACTTGTTTCCGTAAAGGATAGCGAAATCCGGATGGCATAGCAAGCTGGGATCATTTGCACTAGCAAATCTCGATGAAGCTGGCTGGTCTGTATCGGGGATTCCTAGCTCAGTCCCTTTGGCCCGAAACACGAGCGATGCCAGACTGCATTTAACACTTTCGATCTTCCCATAGAAAATCGTTGTCTATAGATACCCAACTTTCTTTGCAATGGAAAAAGTCTTTGCGGTTTTAAAATGGTTTTATTAATTAGTATGGAATTATAACAAAAAGTTTCCACGAAATCAAGCACAAAAGCACCTGCTGTGTTGACTTGACCATTGGGATCGGTGCATTGGAGGTTTAGTATTGGTGTAAATTATCTCACGTTCATTCATAAGCTATACATTATTTATGTAGCAAATCCCAAGAATGGCTTTCTTTTAACCTTAGTCCTGATCCATAAATTGACGCTAAGCCAAGTGCTCGGCTAGGCCTCATAGGACACAGAGACACCACGGAGAAGATTTTGAACTAAAAGTCATTATCCTCGGGCAGTAAATCAAAACATCATCGCGTGAAACTCTTCAAGCATTCCGGACGAATTCCAAAAATCCAAAAATGAATCGCAAGGAGGAGTCGCTTACGACCACGCGTGAACTGGCGCCATAGCTCAGGCTGATTTTTTGTCTTAGACACATTCCTCACCCCTGTTAGACCCTGTGAGGCTTGTCTCCACCAAGTAACTTGAAGACATACAAAGAACAAGACGGTTAGTGTTAAAGAGAAGCTGGTTTATGCTAATGAGAAAACTGCGTATTAAGTTCTACGTGCTTAGGTTATGAAAGTGTTCGGCTGAGTGGATTGCATGTCAATTTGAACCTTCCCGGCTCTGAGGAAGTCGAAAGCGTCCAAACGTGAGCCAGTATTGAATGAACAAATGCTGCAATAACAACCTCGTGTTTGCTCATCAAGAAGAACAGTGCATTAATTATCTGTTTCGATGTGTCCGAAGGACAACAAATGCGTTTTTTCCGTTGGTGTGCTACACTAGAGAATCGACCGTCGACCACTAGCACCTCCAATCAGCTGAGCTGCTTGCGGGTGTGTGTGTGTTTCATCCACCTCATTTCCCTACGAATCATTCCTCTCACCAGCTTTTGTCACCTGTTGCCTCATGTAGAATGAACAGAGATCTAAGAACTCTGTTTTCACAGTTAGCACGTTTGACGAGCTAAAACATGCATGTATTTGAATCATTTCAAACTTCTAGCAATAATGGAACGCGAACGGATTAAGTCAATAGCCCTTTCGATGATTTTTACATGATTCTTTTTTAAAGATGTATCAACGAGACCTGTGCGGTGGAGTAGAGGTGCCGAAGTTGATCCAAGTTCTCGAAAGCGGACGACATCACTTGGCTCCTCTTTTGAGATCTTCATTAGACCATTCGTGCGGTTTTCAACTTCAGATTCGGAGGATTGTTTCGAAAGGAAAAGAACCAGAAACTCATTACACTGTCACGAAAACGGCATTATATTCTCGTCCTTTTTGCATTGCGATAAGTAGGAGACTCTATCCAAACTAGTCTATCTAACGACGACCGTCTATTCCGGTGTAGCCGATATTTCGGTTACCTTGAGACATTAGTAGCCATCTTTTGTCTCGTTTTACTCGTTACTTCGTTACACACTCTGTTCTGCTGATTTTTGACGCAATATTTCCCAAAATTAGACGTATTTTGAGACATATCTGTCAATTTCTGATTTCTTTGAACTTCACAAAACAATAGCGTGTGCAGTGAGCGCAGTGGTTAGAAATGCCTTGCAATACACACGTGGTCACTGGTTCGATGCTGCGCCTCTGGGTTCACCAAATCTTCCATCCCTTCGGTGTCGGCAAATTGCTACGGGATTTGTCTTGGAGGGTAGCAGCACCGACTTGATACATCGATAGGCCATCATAATGCATCGTATAGACAAAATATGTATTCACTCATCTTTAACGATGCTTGTCGAAGTCTAGTGCATGGTGCATGCCTCAGGGATTAACCTATGCCGAGAGCTTAATTCTTCTTATCTTTTATTCAAAGCAAAAAAGGAGACTATTTCCTGATTTTTCGCACATGCTTAATGGCTTAGATTATTTATACCCACTTACGAAATCGGCACAATAATCGCCTTAGCTCTGCTGTGTTTGAGAAGGCAGGCATATGCAGATTAGTAAGCTTAATAGTTTGGTGAGCAGAACATTACGAATATGGTAGTGTGAGCAAAAAAACACTCTTCACGTTCCCTTTCGACTCTAAGTTGCCTCTAAGGATCAACTCGGGAAACTGGACGTCTCATTGTCAGGAAAAGTATGAGCAACATCGAATAGAGTATGATCAAGTATTCTTCAGAAAGCATTACAACGATAGGAAAGCTACGGTATCAGGCAAACGATAGAAAAACTTGAAGCTCCGATCTCTGCGGGCGATCACAGATCTGGGACACTGCGAAGCGCTACAGCATATGCGATTCCGAAAATTAGTAGAACGACAGACATGATTTGCCTAAACGGCAACTGCTGCTCTGCCACTATGTCAACATGTCGAAAATGATGTGAACCGAACACGTTATCTATCTAAACGACAGCTGCTGGGAACATAACCGCCAGCAACTTGGTCCCGCCACTTGTCGAGCGCACCAAGTGTGGGACCACCGCATCGATGATTCACCGCCATGACGCCGGCTAAATTGTGACCCAATTCGTACCTCCGGAGCTTAGAGAATCCGTTGCACCAGAGACGAATTGAGAGTTCATTGGATTCAACGATGAAAAGGAACACACGTGATATACAGTGATCTGCAATCGTGTTGGGGTTTTTGGAATTTTTTAGTATCGACTTGCCATTGTAATACTATCAGAAATTGAGAAAGAACGATCCAAAGGTGTTTACTTAGATATTAATGTTAGAATATGTTCACTCTATAGCGAAACGGTCTTCGTTGAATTACTCCCGCGACTCTCCAAAGACTGAAACAGTTGACAAATGGAGAACTTTAGAATTTGCCAATCACCACCTGGAACCGATATATGTGAGATGTTCAGCTAGCTGATTAAGAATATTGAAAGTAGTTGAAGATTCGGCACCTTATGTTCATCTACTTTGTTTTCTAAAAATCTACATGTTTGACAACTCCGAAAACTTTCCTTCCCTGTACTGTATGCTCCATATTATTTATCCAATCCTTTCTACTAGTTCTACTCAGAGGAATTAGGAACATTGACTGAACTCAGTGTAAGAGAAGCAGACAACTGTTGCCATGAATCCATTCAGCACGCTGTCGGGAGTGAATGACGTTCGCAATGCGGAGGAACCACAGCTGGGAACTACTACAATTTGCTGTTCATCTTTTCTTCGACTCTGGATCAACTGTAACATTCCTGTAGTTAACGGCGCAAGAGCCTTTTTCTTAGCATTTTTTGGAAAGTTGCTGCCTTTTTCTGTTGCTACCATAGTTTAATCTCCCCAACTATTTGATTTCTGATCCTTAACATCTCACTCAGAGGAATACGACAAGGGACAAAGCGTTCGACGTTTTTTAATCCTTTATTGTACCATATATTTGATTCTATTCGTAGCACTGCAGAGATATCTGGACGGATATTTGGCCTGTACAATGATCTGCGAGGCCATAAGGTCAGGATTGTTATCTTCGCAGATAAATCTGGTACTAATTTACAGAGCCTCTGAAGGTTGGGCACTTTATTTGCCGAGTTCGCCGGACCATAACAAGGTCCCTGTCTGTATTTCAAGACACCTCTAAACAGTTCGATATCAGCACACTTTGATACAGTTAGATCTACAATAGTCGTTGTGTCCATGAAGCTACTTTTTACAGCACAGAGTTGTTTTCAGCAGTTTATCAAGCTCCTTGCTCGCTCTCAGATGCCACGCACTGCTTGAAGCCTTGTCGTGCTGGTTTTTTGCCGACCTCGTCCATAAAAAAGTCTATTCAATAATAAACAGCGTTCGAATCGAATAAGAAATAAATTGCTAAAGAAGTCTCGAACTGCTAGCAATGTTGCTGGTTTTTTGTTCAGGCGATAGCCCAAGAACTCTTTCGAAACTTAAGTTTTTCCGTAGCGTTTTTCCATGAAAGCTGACCCAGTTGGGCGCTATCGTCGATCTCTTCCCACATCCAATATTGTACAAATGCGACTGCATCTTCTATCGAGTTACTTATTTTTCCTGTTGCTTTTTAAATTACACAGTTGGCTGTTTATGAGAAATAATTTTCTCTAAACCTTAGCCAGCCTACTGCCACCATTGTCTACTTTTTCATGGCTTGTTTATCTACAGATTGGATGCATATCTGGCCTATACAATGGCTTGTGGTGGCCTACCGATGTTTCAATTCAGTGTTTTATCCTCCTACACAACTCTGTTGCCAATTTGCTGATTCCGAAAGAATGAGATGCTTGGTTTGCTCAGAGCGTTGCGCTATACGCACCCTATCCGAAAAATACATGTTAATTTGGCTGACTTGTTTACAAAAATATGGTCGCCACTGCTTATAAATATTCCTTTTTCTCCAACTTCGCCTACCGGGCTGCATCTATTGTTTATTGTTCTTCTCTAAAACTGTTAAACTGTTAAACTGTTTTCCTATAAGATGATAGCTGCACTGTAAGTAGGCTATGATCTAAACAAGAGCCACTAAGTGCACAACAATTCATACGCCTTATTTTGTTATCTTATCTCTATCATATTTCATTGGGTTATGATAATACAAGGGACGCGTGTAATGCAGTGGTTAGAGGTGCCCTGCAATAAATGCGTGGTCTTTGGTTCGATCCCGCGCTCAAGGGAATCACCAAGCCTTCCATCCCTCCGGTGTCGGCAAATGGATGCCAGATTTGTGTGGGAAAACAGCAGCACTGATTTTATACATCGGTAGGACACCGTAAGTCATATAGGCGGAATATGCAATCAGTTACACCTCACTATTCTTAATTAAGTCGAATGTACGGCTCATCATTCTGGATTTATCAACTCCTAGGGCTTTATCCTCATCGTTTATGATTATACAATTCGTAAATCTAACAGATTCGTCGAATCATCCGCAAGACTTTCATCATTTCTCTAGCTCTCTCGAAAAATTAGATTGAACTATTGGAAACGTTATCTTAAGCTTCTATAATTTCGAGCATCTGGATGTTTTCTCTGATCATGGAGATAGTCCTTGTATCGTCTATTCGGCAGGTTTGAGAGTACCGTCGGTTATACCCGCTTCTCTTCAGATGTGCCATCGACGACGGATCGGTTCATGACCGCCACACTGCTCATCGTTGTCACTCCGCTATTCTCCTTCGCAATTGCGTCCAACGTCCCCTCGGTCGACTTTACAAATGGTGAGTTCGTTCCAAACATCACTAAATTGCCCACGGTTACAACTTTTCCACCTCAGTGTTCGTCCTCACAGACACCTTCATCTATGACGATCGATCTGGCAAAACATAGAGACAGCTCCGGCTATAAATACAAATTAAATTCATTGATGACCTCTCACGAAAAAAGAATTTAAAGGAAAAGGGAACAATGGAATCAAATCAGAACTGAACGTTGGCGCTCGCATAACTTGTGCCTCCACTAGCACTTCTTCGGCAACGTTTGACTATTGAAAACAATCAAGTTTACGATGTTTACTTTTTATTTGCTGCCTAGAACAGTTTTTCACGGCAGGGTAATATTCGAAATACAACCACAAAGATGCTGAGATATTTGTAAAACTCTGGACCTCAGGTATCTGCGGGAGGTGGGGAACGAACGCGCTATTACCCGTTCCGATGGCTAACGCGTTCACCACCACACCGTGCGAGCTATTCCCTTCGCCGTTCTCTCAGCTAGTTTTCTATCGATCGAGTTCGCCATAAAGAACTAGGGGAAGAAGAAATGTGTTTACTATAACGGTATTACAACGTTGCTGAGATATTTGCAAAACTCTGGACCGCAGATGTCTATGGTGGGGAACGAACGCGCTATTATCCTTTCTGGGGAGTAACGTGTTCACCACCACACCATGCGGGTCCTTTGTTTCGCACGTCTCTCAGCTATTTCTATCGATCTTTTTGCCACAGCAATCACCCGTCAGCGGGGTTGATCTGGGGAGCGCAAATCGGCATAGAACCCAGTTAAGCTATGGCTGTAGTTGAAATCACAATGTTTAACGTTTTGTTTTCTGTCTTCTATAATTTTCATGGCAGGTTACTAAGCGAAATACAACCACAACGTTGCTGAGATATTTGCAAAACTCTGGACCGCAGATGTCTATGGTTCGTTCCCCACCATAGACATCTGCGGTCCAGAGTTTTGCAAATATCTCAGCAACGTTGTGGTTGTATTTCGCTTAGTAACCTGCCATGAAAATTATAGAAGGCAGAAAACAAAACGTTAAACATTATAACGGTATTATTTATTAACTGCTCCTAATATTTCACTACCCGCCACGTGCATTGAGATCAATCCGACCTGGCCACACTGCCGCAAAAGTGACCATGACCCTTCTCGTGTTTTCGTTTTACACTTCGCTTTGCAGTACACTCACATCTGTTACAGTTTTCCTCAATGATCCACCACTCACGTGACAACAAACTGTCTACAAGGCGTTCTTGAGCGAAGCTATAACCTTAATTTCTAGCTTCTTCCTGCCAAGTGTTTCACCTCACCGTTTGTTTCGTTGCTTTCGGCGAATTAATCCGACTAGCCTTGTCCTATCAGTCACTTAGCACCTGCAGAGTCATATTTCAATGCCTTGATTATAGCTAAACTCTAAACGAATACCTTAAAATGAAATGATCAACAAATCCAATGTCTAACATTCCATTCATTTCCATGGTAAAGCTTTTAATGTCTGAAAATCCACGAAATGAGGTGGTTAAAATCTACGAATTCCTGGAAAAGAATCACGTTAAAAGTAGGAAATAAAGCTGAGTCTCTCAGTTAGTTCTATGGATCAGTGCCATCAACAATCACAGTGTTAACTTTTGGCCTCAGCTTAACTGGGTTCAATGCCGATTTGAACTCCCCCGATCAATCCCGTTGACGTGTGTTTGCTGATGACACGAATCTGTAGAACTATCTGAAATACATGTGAAACGAAGGACCTGCATGGTGTGGTGGTGAACGTGTTAGCCCCCCGCAAGAGTAATAGCGCGTTCGTTCCTCACTTCAAGGACCTGCGGTCGGGAGATCTGCAGACATCTCAGCATCATTGCTGTTGTACTTCGCATTATACCCTGCCGTGAAAAATTATAGCAGGCAGCAAGTAAAAAGTTAGCATAAGGCTGAATCTAAAAAATCACGAAGTCGTCGTCTGAATTACATATGTTTTATTACGGCTTAAAACTGTTTAGTAACAGTTAAATTTGTATGAGACTACTTGATGGCCTTACTGATCTTACTGGACTTACCTTACTGCGACCGATTTATGGTCCGTCGTTAGCGAATGCTCCTGTTTGCAAAAACCGCTAAGAGAACGTGCCTCGTCAATACTTCCGTTTCTCTTTTTGATAAGAAATGGTTTCGGTTAGCTGGTGATGTCAATGTGTTCCACTTCCAGTCTTTTGCTTCTCTTGGAAAAAGAAGCAAGAAAAATGCTGCTCTATCGTCGCCACAAATTATGCTCGCTCATGTATTCTTTCTTTGACAAGCTTGCACGAGGTTGATAAACAGTTTTATCCGGCTAACGTTTCGCCTCGTTCGTCTTCATCAGAGCCGACGATCCGAGTCGATAGTCCACGGTTCTTCTTCGAAGACCGAATAAAACTTTTATCAACCTCGTGTAAGCTTATCAAAGAAAGAATGCATGTTGGTTAGTAATACAGTGGTTGAAGGAAAGTTGGTTTTGAAATGTGTTCGCCCAGTTTCTGCCGCTCTATGAAAACCTCGCTAGCAAAACGTAATGAAGTAATTTTGAAAGCTCCGAAGTCACTTGAACGAACTCCAACCGAACAACTTCGGAATCTCAGTGACATAGAGGCGTTACATAGACAACAACAGAAACAGCAGATATTACGCACAAATGAGAGGGCTGGCAATAGGACAACGAATGGCACCAAGCCTTGCCATTGCATTCATCTCTAAGTGTGGAAGCGCCAGTAATCGACCACGGTCCGTTACTCTACTGTAGATATATAGATGACTGTTTGGTCATTTGTTCAACTCAAGAAGAAATTGGCAAATGTTTCGAGTTGTTGAACGAACAGTCAGAGTATATTAAATTCACCCGAGAAAAACCGAAAGAAAACTGGCTTCAATTCCTGAACGCCCAAATTAACCTGTCAGAAAATGGCTACATTACGAAATGGTATCGAAAGCCAAGTAGTAAAAACATCTTGGTTCATTATTTCTCCTCTCACCACTCTCACACGAATAGGGCGCTTGTGAGAAACATGTTTCGAACATCTACCAGCGTGTGCACAGGAAGACAGTAGAGAGAGGAGTCCCGGAATTTGGCGCGGCAAATAGCCATTTTTAATGGCTACGAAACTGTAGCTCGAGATAGGTGTTGAGGAAACCACAGGTAGCCCAGCGATAACTCTAGCGACAACAAGGTCCCGTTTATACTGCCCTTTATTTCAAATGAAGTAAGTGCAGCTATAAAACGCTGTTTAGGAAGGGCCAGTCTAGAGAATTCCGTAAGAGTGATAGAAATACCATCGGACACTCTAAGACCCCAGCTAGTACGCAACCGCCTATATGACCGTCTATGTATAACGAAAAACTGCATAATTTGCTCTAACGGTGGAGACGGTGACTGCATGAGTTCGGTCACAGTCTATCTGATCTCTTGGAAAGCGTGCGGGACGAATACGTTGGTGAAACGGGTAGACCACTCTGCGTGCGCATAAAAGAACACCTAGTCGGCAAAAGTAAACCAAATACTCCACTAGGCACGCATAGGACGCAGAGATATAACGGAGAAGATTTTGAAGTAGGGGTTAGGATCCTCGTGCAAGAATCGAGAACACAAGCGCGCAAAATTCTAGAGGCATTCCGGATTAATTCCAAGAATCCGAAAATGAACCGCAAGGAGGAATGCCTCATTATCACGCGTGATATTGGGCAGTATATAAGCCTGTTATTTTGATGAGATGGCCACAATACGATTCCGTGTGAACTCTGTTCGATTGGTCTTCACGTGACATATTTAGTGGAAGGCTCATAGAAAGCGGTGAGTGTGTAAAGACTCTGTGTTCAATGTGATTGAAATTTTGGTTCAGCATTTTTTCTGTTTGAATATGGAGGTGTTTGGCCGTGTAGATTGTTGTCAATTTGACCTTTCCAGGCTCTGAGGAAGGCGAAATCCGCCGAAACGTCAGCTTGTACGTAAATAAAGAAATTAAGTAAAATCTCGTGTTTGCTGAACAGAAGTAGAAAGAAACAGCAGTATTGCGAATTGAAAGCGGTTTTTCAAATGAACTTCGAACTCGGATCGAGCACTGCAGCTCCGTTTTTGCAGCGACAAGTCGTCTACGATTCGCCGCCGACGACTCGCTTGTTCTTCTGCACAACTACGGTCTGCACGTGTTGCTCGGTGGCAGGTGGTGAATCCAACTTATTAAGGAGATCTCCGAAAATTTTAGTCATAGTGCACCATATTTTCTTGAATAATGCATAGAGTCGAGCTTTTCCTAGTTTGATTCAATTCGCTTCACTAACAGATGAGAACTCATCAAGTCACTCTTTTACCCTTCTGATTATTAGCGTTTTCTCGAGCTTTCAAAGTAAAGAAGAGATAATTTTAGCTATTTTTTCGTTAAAATAACTACAGGCGATACTTTAAGGAACGTCATTTTTAATGTGAGTATCACTCCACTTGCTGTTGTGTTCAAATACGAGTGGCCGACGTCTGACGAGGACCTTCTTGAGTGCACGAAGAAGACGACGTCACTGGTGAGCGAACTCAGCTACGTATTCTGCAAGTTGCGTGATTGACAACGCGCGCTGAAACGCTGCCACACCCATGTTTGTCTTACAAGTTCATTCTGAGCTATGGCGCCTAGTTCGATAGGCATGGGTACGTTACCCTCTTCAACCCTATGAGTTGAGCGAGTGGGTAGGAATGCATGGTATCAGAGGGTCATCGTGAACGCGACATTTGTAAGAATTCTACGAAGTTACCACACCAGAGAGGTTTCTCTGTGGAGTCTTGAAAACGAGGGATTCATAGTGAAGTTTCGGTCCTCGTTGAGGGATGACCGCTTGTTTAAGAGTATCTTACTTGATACTTGAACCGAGGACAGCCTGGCCAAAGTCTGCCCCGGGTCAACACCACGACAGGCAGTCGCAGCCTTTGCGGATCAGAGGGAGATTTGCCACCATGCGACTTTGATACTAAGACGGTGGTGTATCCTGGCATTGGTTTACTCTTAGCTAGGTTTCCTGATGGAAACGCTTGACTCCTCAGCTTGGGCGACCCTGCCGAGGGGACGAATCTCCCTACTGTACATCGCAGTCCGATACCCAGGAACACCTCCTAGCCAAGATGAGGTGGTAAACCGTTGGGAGTATCTTAGAAAAAACAATGATAGTATACATTTTCGACCAATGGAGTAGTGAACACTAAGTGTCTATTAAACAAAGAAGAGAACTTGTAGCAGTGTGGATTTTATGCAGACCTTTCTCTTTGAAGAAAATTCTGTAATGTCGAACCAAATAATCGCAACTACTAATTACCATGATTTTCAACGAATTCCGCATTTCAGAAAGGAATGACCATCTTCGAGTATAGCAATCCTTCGTATATTAACATTTTTCGTCTATTGGTACCAATTCAAAGGCTAAGTTTTGCGCAAATAAATAAATTGCAGTGAAAAAACGTCATCCAACCTTGGCATGTAAATTGTAGCCAGGCAGAATTGGCTATTCGACGATCCGACCTTTAGTGCCACCTCAAATCATTGGATTAGAGAACTGCACTCTTTTCGTTGCCTGTTGCCAACAAAACACAAATGTGTTGGCTTATCGATGAGGTTAAGCAGAACAGTGAATTTTTACTTCGGTTTTGTCTTTAGTTTTTACTATGAGAATTAAGAATGTCTGTAAGCTTGAGATAATGTGTGAAGACTTTTTAATCAACGACAAAGACTCGGTATGACTTCAGCACTTGCTTCGATCCAGGGTTATCGAGCTCTATTTTTTACATCATGTCGTCAGTCGTTCACTCTAGAAAATTCTTATTTTGCATGGGTTCCGCAGCGTAGGTCAATTCGCATGGTCTCATGGAAGTTTTATATGATTATTTGAATGCCCCACCTTCTCAAAGCGAATGACGAAGAATTATGAGTAAGAATTATGAGGCTACCATCACAGTTTACATTCGCCGAGAATTCTCTGTTTGGGCAATATTTTCCTTCCTTGCACATTCCGAAGTCGTGCTAGGCTATTCCAAGTCCTCATTACTTGCTATCTACCGTCTATTGTCCCCAGAACGGCACTGATTCCTGGGCGCTGGTTTGCTCGTAGTTGCGGCTCCTGCTGATGCAAATATTTAGCTTCTCAACTTGAAAAACCCTACTAGGAAGTAAAATCTGCGCTGCAAATTGCAATTCGACACCGATCGCTTTCGCCAGACCCACAATTATTCCAGCGAAATGCCCACAGCTCTTCATTCTTGGGATGTCGATATTGTATATTACTAACTGACCCAGGGCAAACAAATATTATTAGAAACCAAATTCGATTTAACTTGCCATGTTCATAAGCCTATACAAATGCAGTACAAGCCTTCAAGGTGCCAAAACATCCAAAATAACTACTTCTTTTATGCAGCCTCACATAAACTCGGTTCTGGATTTTGAGTGGCAGATAAACATGGTGAATGTCATTTCATTTGCTGTCTTGGCTACTTTAACTTACGAGGTATTCGTTGTCGTCAGTGCCCTGTGAGCTTCGACATAGTGGTAGAAACGTTCCTCCTAGCCTTAGCCAACCTAGGGGACTCATTAACTTCCTGTCTGCATTTCGATAAAAATGGTGTCCTAACGAACTGTAAAGTCGTTCGGCTTATGTAAAAGCCTCGTCCAGTGACGGGTATGTCAAATTCACTCAATCCATCACTGCACTATTCAAAAAAAAGATTCCTCCCGTTTCCTCGCATTTCTTTCTGACCAAATTGTCGGGTTCCACATTTTGCTTTCCGAGAACTGAAAGGACACTGTCATAATCCCTATCAAACTCGCCACTACAGTAACGTTTAAGAGGCCACTTAGGACTAAGCGCAATACTTAACTGTGCGATATGTGTTGAAATCAATACATGCACTGCATTTCTTCCACTCTGCGTGACCATGCAGTGTTTTCTTCCCTATAATTCAGGTTCACATATTTTTACTTCCATTTTATTGAGTTCTGCTGTTCTACGTCTTTGTCTCTTTCTTTGCTTATCTTCTATTCTCCTATGTTTTCAGAACATATTAGAGGTTTTATGTAGGATTAAGAAGAACTCGTCCATCATCCAGTCACGCTGCTCTCAACTGTTGAAAAATTCCGTATGATGCATGAGTTACGTTCTTGTGTTTTCTCGTATCTGCCAATTGCATGTGATAACTCATCACAGCGATCGGAGAAAAACAACCAACTCCTGATCAAAAATCGAAGCCTTTGTAGCCTTGGACTATTTCGTAGTGAAGCGCATTGAGTTTCATGCTTATTTTTCATTTTATTTTATTTTATTTGATACGCCTTCACGTCTACTGTGCGGATCCGAGCACTTCTATCATTCGATTCGTGTCGTCCTATCCATTATCCGCGAAGGTCTTCCAACTTTTACGCGTGGCCTTCGGTTACTGCTTGAGGACTTCAATTTCACCTGAACGTCGTAGAATGCTGATCGAGCAATTCTCCCTGGAGTCCTGAAATAGCCGAGCTGGTGCGTTCCCAGTTGGATTGCAGAGAATGATTTTTCCCGGACAAGTTCGGTGCTAATTTCCCGGCCCGAAGGGATGAAAGCTAGAGCGAATGGCTGGCCCGGAGCGGAATGGAACTAGCACCATGCTGGTGATGACGGATATCACTACCACTTTGCTATCAGCCCCCTGAGCTCACCACTATATTGGCTGATCAACAAGAGTTAACTGATGGAGTCTTTTGTGCTACCCGTCAACAATGAATGTGGAGTGTATTCTAGGGAGGACTAACAAATACGAAGAACAGAAGGATGAGTTCGTGGAAATTGGTAAAGATGAAAATGCTCACTCGTCACTGCCTTTAGATGGGGTTTGTGAAATGCTACAATTAGGAGAATATCTAAGCGCCTGCTTTAGTTTTGCATTCGATCATGTTGGGTTCAAAATGGCACAGATTTGAAACGCTGCTGGCTCACAACCATTTGGCCAGCAATACATAGTATGAAGGACGAGATAAATTGTTTAGAATCACTCCATTTACTGGTCTTGCTGCGAGGAATTGAAAAGGGCAAACCTATAAACTGTAAAGCTTGAGGTTTTGTAATGGCTATAACTGTATGGAAATTGTATGCAAAAAGCTTACATTGAAGAGGTTGCAGCTTGTGGTGGTTCTGCTGACTGTGACTAGTATGCAAAAAGTGTTACATCTAAGAGTTGTAGACTCTTAGATAGATGTTCCTCAGCACAACATTCACAGCGGCAGTGAATGGCCGTGAGAAATAGGAAATGAGCATCTGTAAATTTTCCAAAGGCGTACTGCACACATAGATGAATACATCTTCTACACATGTCTACTTCTACATACTACAAACACCGCAATACAAGTTTGCTTAATGGTTTACCATTTTATTGTGTTGTTAAAGTATCTCAAGGCGTGGAACCTCAGTTTGAAAATGAAGCAGAGGTGTTAGTACACGCGGCGAGATTCAAATCGTACCAATGAACTGGTTCAAAAAAGGATTTCTTGAGAACTGTCAAATTCGGAGAAAAGACTTTTCATGGTATCGATTGAGTCCAAAAAAGACTTGGAGACAAAGCAAACATTCGGAAATAATGCGCACTGATGTCAATGCATGTTGTCAGTTATGCGTCATAATTGGTCAACTTGCAGAGTTCTCTAATGATGTAGTGATGATAACTGCGAATAATTTTGTAGTGAGTTTAGAATTTCTGTGACAACTACATCCGCACTTTCTACCTCACTCATAGCGGTTTCGTGGTATGTGGCACTCACGGCCTTAACCCTACGTGTGCGAATTTTGTCGAACGCGAAAGAAGTTCGTTTTTCTTTACTGTTCTTTTTAACCTTCATCCGAAATTCACTCCTTCGTTGCTGCTTGTTAAGCTCATTTTCAACTTCACTTCCATACTTATGACTTTATCATCCAATGTTATGTTTCCTTTTTGAATTTGGTTCTATAGACTTTGGTTCAACAGATTGATAATAACCCATCAACGACACAGTCATTCGACTGAGAGAACACTTTTTCGTAGCTGATCGGCTTCACTTGTGTCAACTATGACTTCTTAACTCTGTCAACCGCTATAATGAATACGGCTACAAAGTAACTTTGCAATCGTGTCAACGTTCTAAATCACAGGTCCTCAGAAGACGTTCGCGGGCGACGGGCTCGCTCCACACGCGCCAGACGTCGTCGCCCCATTCTTGTTCTCTGGGCGACATCTCTACACTGCTAACGGTACGCTTGAATTTACCATTTTCTCTTGGGCTTTAGTCTTAACCTACGCAATCGTATTCACACTCTAGAATAATCTTTAGTGAGATTCTTCCTAAACATAAAATAATACTACTTACATAAACACGATCGAATGGCCACTATACTGCTAGAGCGTGTGCAGCGAAGTGGTCGGAGGCGCCCTGCAGTACACATAAGGGATCGATCTCGCGCCCCTAAGGCTTACCAAGCCTTCCATCACTCCGGGGTCGACAAATTGGTACGATGTAGGCTACTTTGCGTCATTGTAAGGGCCAGTTATCAATTCATTCATCTCCAACGATGCTTAATGAAGTTGAATGCATGACGAATCCTTCAGGTTTGATCAACGGCGATAGCTTTATTTTATCCTTTACTGTACTGCTGTTTTAATGCATTCTGGACGATATGAGTAATACATGACTCTTCCTCGATCAGGCTGCTTTCTTTTCCGAACTTGGTGATTAGGGCAAGCACATGCTTAAGGTGCCCTGCTGATCATGTGAAGTAGAGTTTAACAATTCAAACATACAGTGGGAGGTGATTAAGCAACAATATGGAAGCTGTGACAGAATCTAAGAGTGAAAAAAGGATAACTACTGCTTCCCTTTGTTCGGAAATGGACGTGATTCCTTTTTCAGCTAACGTTTTGCAGGAATGCAGTTGTCATCATGTAACAAAGCTACCGGCCCTCTACCATTGGGTTTTCGAGTGTGCAATTGTTGGCAAGCCATGGGATTACAAGCGTTTTCCAGTCAGCTATAGTGCAAAAGCTAAGCCAGATGAATATGACACATGCTAGCACAAGATTAGAGAAATGCTTTGGAATTCCAGGGTAAATGTGGCTAACGGTAAACATAGTTAATATAGGAAGCACACGGTGGTATAGAAAATATTCTATTCGAGGGGATGACTGTCTATTTCTGTCTCTCTTTCATGTTAATGGGTCTACCTGTGTCTCATCAGTGCAGTGACACCCACGGTTGAAAAGATGCACAATGCAAAAATTTTTTAGCACCTGACTACTCATCAACGGACCTTCTTCTGATGAGGAAGGATCCACTAAAGGTCGGCACATCGGACATGCTGCGAACAAGCCGAGGCGAAACGCAGACCGATGGCACGCAATTTGTCAAGCTCATCGAGAACAAACATGTCAGTTCATCTGCAATTTATAATCATTATGCTAATGATTTTATAGCAAAAATGTCTCGACTATGGTCTTAGTTTGTCTTTTGGCTTTCGTTCCCAGGTTCCAGATGTATCTGGACTATTCAGATGCAGTTTTCTGTGATTTTGGTTGTTCTAATATATTTGTATTGCAATATTGTTAACAATAGACAACTTCAAATTGGTTCAAGACTACAACAGCTTTCATTTTTGATTGCTAGAATTTAAGGGAGATCGATCTTGAAGGATTCCTATTGCTAATGGTTGTCGTAATAGGCTTATGAATCTGCAAAGAAAAACCAGTGACTAAAAAAGTTAATTTCGAATAAAAAGCTAAGATATGGATGAGGCTTTTGTTGTAGATCAATCCCTGAAAGATCGCTGTGCATTCGAATTTGTTCGTCATGCATCGTTTAGGTTACTGATTACATGTTTGTATGTACAGTAATTTTTCAGAGCCTAGCAATGTATCAAGTCAGTGCTGGTATCCTTCTAGACGTCTCCTACCAATTTTCCAACAGCGGGAGAATGAAGGTCTTGCCTACACCTGGCCTTGGGATCGAACCAAAGACTGCCTCTGCATTGCAGAGCACCTCTAAACGCTGTACTAAGCGGCACTCATTCAAGAGTCGCGAATGCTTCACACTCTAGCGAAGACGCCTAATCCCGGGTTTGTTGCGGATTTTCAGCCTTTGTGGAATTGCTGCTTTTTTGGAAGTAAACAATAATTCTTCGATAACTAGAGGATTTCGTGGGTGGTGACCGCGTTTCTACTCCAGCGAAGGATCGACTGACGCTACAGATGAAAGGTCAGGACGAAGAAATACCAAAAATATTTGAAAAACCGTGTTTTCTTTGAACTCGGCATAACTGATCAGCACATATTTTTTTCACCGATAAGGTAACACGAGGTTAGTAAAAAATGTCTACTCGGCTAAGGTGTAAGCGCTTTCCGCCTTCTTCAGAACCGGATTGATCCGAATAGATTGTCCACAGTTCTTCCTTCTTCTGATGTGAGTCTTCGTGATTTTTTACACAGAAGAGTGTTAGCCTATCAGTGAAAAAAATGTCGATTATTCATTACGAGGTTAAAGGAAAGTCTGTTCTTGAAATACTATTGTGCTCTGTTCTAGCTGATAATGATACCGACTGCGGACAAAGGACTGGTAGCAGAAAAACAAACGATTATCAAAGGATAATCACTATCATCAACAACTGCCCTGTGTAAAAGGCTTGCCGGGTGAGATTACTTCATTCGAGCGGTGTTCCACCGAATCCGACCCTATGCGATCACAAAGACCCATGTCGGAGGAAAGAAGAACTGTGGACAATCGAACAGAATCAATTCGAGTCTGAGGAAGGCGATGGCTCTGAAACATTGGCCGAATAATTTCTTCTATCGATCCCATGTTAGCTTATCAATGGGGAAGATTTGTTAAAAATGCGTTATTAAGGCAAGTGGTCGAATTGTGCTTCTGGTCTGCAACGATTATAAAAATTGCGATCTCAATGAATTTTTGAGTTTCCGTAAAACTCTGACTTGTGTAGGGTTATTGGAGTTAAAAACTACAGTAAACGTCTTCGATGAAATATGGCTATTCCTTATGCTAAAGGTAATAGAGAGATCATCTGCGGATTGGAAATGAAAATGTGTGTAAGAACATGAGGAAGATGCGAAAGAAGTCAGTGAAGACTTAGGAATCAATTGAGGAAATTTTGGGACGAGTACGAAGTAATGAACGGTTTACCTATTTAATACTTAAATACGATTTCCTCTCTTCATAAAAACGTGTACAGGTCTTGATACAATTTCTTCTCTCTAACGGATATGTTTCGGTCCAAGTAAACTTTTCGTTGTTTGAATCAAAGGACTTAGTACCATTATCACGAGCGTTCATCTGTTTTTGTTGAACGGAAGGAGGGTTGCTGCTTTGCGACTTTCTTCGAGTACCTTTCTACCAGCATCGTACCTTTTGCGTGAGTCTTCTCTGCTGATGATTGAGCATTGTCGTCTTCTTTACGAATGTCGTTGAATGAATACTGTTCGAGTCCTGAGGTAGCCATGCGGTTCGGACCCCTGGAGTCTTGAGCCTGAAGCGTTCCTAGTTAGATTGCATAGGGTCAATTATTTCCAGACAGATCTGCTACCAACTTCCCAACTCCGGATGTGCGACAGGCTTGCTAAATCAGGGCGGGATAAACTAGCACCGTACTTGTGATGAACTGCGTCACTACCGATGTACTACTTTTCCCCAAATTTCAGTTAGAAACAGTTATTTGCCATATACTTAGAGTTTCTCGAATGCTTTGCAGGTTTCATGGCAGGTGCTTTGTAGGAGACGACATCCCATTCAGCAAAAGTTCAAGCATTGAATCCAATTTCAGGAGGTGCTTGCATTCTTTTCCGAGCCGTCCTCAGAGAGTGAGGACTGCGGTCTTAGACGGGTAGCTCGGATTGGTCGCGTCTGTCGTGACGACACTGGTGGATCGTCAGTTTACATTGTTGTTTTCCGAACTTCAATAAAGAAAACAGACATACGAACTTCATGTTTCAGCGGAAAGCATCACCATGAATGGACTTCATTTGTGAAGAGTCCACTCGATTGTGCCATCGAGGGCAAGGATCAGGATACTCTGCATTTCAACCAGGTGCTTTAGTCACTTATTTCTCACACCTTATGCCTACTGTGTCAAAGTGTCCATTGTTGAAGTCAAAGTAGAAACCCACGAGGAAACCTGTAGAAAACCACTTTTCCTTACTATAATCGACGAGAATCTCATTGTCTATTTGAATGTTTCAAAAGATAAATCATAATGAATAAATCAATATCCGAGGTACCCCATTATGAGTCACGTTTCCACAACATCGAAGGTGAGATTTCCAATCTCCCCAAGAAGCAAGCACTCCACATATTCAGAAATCATTTTCCGCAGTCTGTTTGCTATCATCTGATGCGCAACACGTCCTGTCTTTCAGTTCGCCTCCGTAGCCGCGGGCATGCAGCTCATCTACGGAGCTTTTCGTTCGCAGTTGGCCGGCCTGGGTGGTTCGGCCATCTGCGCCTACTTTCGGGCTACCGTCTCCCAGCGAATGGCAAGCGCGTTCAGAAACAGGAAAACGGCTTGTCCGAAGGCCAACGACACCTACGAGCACACCTACATTCGGAACAATCCTCTCATTCCCACTAGTGAGTGTTATTTTCTCTTGTCCACAATCATTCACTATTTTTTTTTCCTATGCAGTATGACATCTTTAGCATGACATTGTTTTTCTGAAGTCAATGTACTCAGTGCTTTTCCAAAACAGTACTGGACTTGAAGAAAGAAGGTCATAAGCCAGATCTGTAGACATTAAGACATTTTTCCTTCATTAAGCTAAAAAATTACTAATTTTAAATAAGCACTGTTGGCCCTGTTGCAGAGCTCTCCACGTCGCCGCTCTTTGTGCACTATGGGAAAGATCGATTTTCCGAGATTCTCGTCCAGGAAGACGTTGTTGGTGAGTGTATTTGCTCAATAAAATGTCACTCCAATGAAGAAAAAATATGCCATAGGAAGGATCAAGGGCAACACTTCAGTCGTTGGTCGTTTTTACTGGAATGCGGCGCCATATTTATACTCCACGCATAAATTTTCCTAAACACTAAATGTTGACATTTTTAATACAACCATAATGGTGCTGAGTTATCTGCAAAACTCTGGACCGTATGTATCTGAGGTGGGAATCGAACACGCTACCACCCTTTCCGGGGTTAACGCGTTCACTACTATGCCATGCTAGTTCTTCGTTTCACCTTTCCCTCAGCTGGTTGGTATGTTTGAATAGTTACTTATGGGAAGCAAAGGAGTTGCAAATAACTGAAGGACAAGTGAGGTCGATGTTGAAAGAACCCCATCAATGTTTTAATCTTTTTGAAATTTGTATTGCATAATACCATTGTAAATAAAAGGCTAGTTTCTGTCCTAATCTGTTACAGATTTATCGGGTCGTCATAGTACTATTTTCTTCGTAGGAACTGATCAAGGGAAACTATTCAAAATTGTCAAAAACTCAGTCGAACCAGAAGCACGACACGTATCCACATTCAAGGCAGTGGAGGTTAGTTTTTCAACAATGAACATTGGAAGGGTACGGTGGATCTGTGGCTCGTCAGCAAGGATTAAAAGAAGGAACACAAAACGTTTGGCATTGATCAACTCAACGCCTGGAAGCTGTACCATGCATTGGACTGTATTAAACATCATAGAGATGGTTGAATGCGCATTTAGTCAATAGAATGACTGGATTGAGGGTTTGCTTCGCCCAGATCGCAGGACGAACCAGCTACCTCGAAGGTTTTGCGAGACCACCTCTGGTGCCCTGGAGTCTAATCATCAGTGAAAATTACTTAGTAGAAATAAAAGCTAATGGAGAGAAATAGGCAACTGGACTTCCGTTTTGCTTTCCATATTTACGACAGCGTTATTAAGCAGCACAGTAAATGGGGACCAGAACTAGTTAAGGAATTTCATTATTCCTCCATTCAGAAGAGTTTTTGCAATTCCTAATACTTGGATACCATGTTAGAAACGTTATATCTTATAAGATAACCCAGGACCAACCTTCGATTAACCTCAGTATTGATCAATACTTCACTGTTTCCCTGATGAGCAAATAATAGGATCACGCTCACAGTCTTCCATGTTTAGGGAACATGTACTAAACCGATATCCATAAAGAAGGCCTAAATCCTCAAGCGGCAACAGCACCCACACACAAAAAGTTCGGAGACCTTCATAACTCAAGCTATTGCTGGATCAACATAAATTGCAGCATAAATTCCTTTTAGAAACTCCGTATTCCTTTTAGAAAAATCTTTGATTCTCCTGTATCCTTACTCTTTGGAAGTAAATCGTGTAAATTCAATCAAGCGTGAACTTTGCAGGCAGGATCACCTATTGTTTCACTATCGGCTCATGTCAAACGGCTTCAGAACCGGCAGTCAGCTAAGATGATACTTTTGTTAACCCCCACACAGGTAGGATTGGCTCGTTAATCAGAATGCGCTCTTCATTGCAATTAAGCCGCTCGTCCGAAAACTTCGGGAAATCCCTGATCTTGCGTATTGTAAGCTATATACAAAGTCAACTTTAGCTCACTTTGCTGCCGTCTTCCATATGTCATCGTCACCAGTCGTGCTCAGACTGCCTTGTCATGAGAGACCCCGAATGCGCATGGATTCTACATGGAGCAGAGTGTGTCGCTGTCAGTGAAAATATATAGTGGGTAATATTTTCAAAGAAATACGAGTCAGTCGAAGGTTTCTCGAGCTTGTAACCTCTAGAGAACTAAATAGCTTGGAGGCTAAACAAATATAAGAAGGCTCAATTCTTCTCGTTTGAAATTTGAAGATTGGAAAATCCGTTGAAAAAACGGTCTCGGATCTCGAACAACACGCAAGGACTTGTTCGTCATCTACTGCTTTCATTGTTATTTTTTGCAGTCGTCGAGAATATTTAACACAAGACGTTACAAAATGTCGCAACCAAGTTGGAGAGAGGATCACGACCACGAAACCTCCACTGCTCAGTAGGTTCTCCAGAAATTTGGCTAATGTTCCGCCCATTAGGAGAAGTATTTTATTCTTGTGAAGCATTCACGAAAAATATGCAGAAAATAATCGAAGTTTAAAAAAATCTTCCATCTACTTACTTGGATAACCGCCCGTCCCCACTGTTTGTGCAGTCCACCGCATGTTCTCCATTTTTCGGGATTTCGCTGGCTTAGCCATTGTGTTTCCCTGGAGTCTCGAGGTCTGCCTGGCCAAAGTCTGCCCCAGGTGGTCACCACCACAAGCAATCTCCGCCATTGTGGATCGGAGGGAGATTTGCCACCATGCGACTAGTTTGATACTAAGACGATGGTAGATTCTAATACTGGCTTGCTCGTAGCCAGGCTTCCTGATGGAAACGCCGGACTCCTTCTCAGCCTGCGAAACCATGTCTGATGATGAGTCCTCTCTGTACATCGCAGCCCGACACCCAGGAACACCTGGCAGTAAACCGTTGAGAGGGTCCGACCTACATATCAGAAAATTTGCTCTGTTCAAAAAATAATTAGCAGAATTATTAGTTTCGTCACACTGTGCACTTTTGCTTACCGATTTCAAAGGGATTCACCTGTATTTCATGGAATGTTAAGGTAAAGTGCAGTGCCTCTGTGAGTCGCCCACACAAGTCCCGTGTACTACAGAAGTGTTTCAACGAGAGGTCGTCACGAACACAGCGCAATTTCGTGAGTGCTTTGTCTAAGAAGTTGACTGCTCAAATCCCTCTTATAAATAAATATATCTTTCATCCATTAATACTGGCTGGGTATAGTAAAGTGATACTCACTTCGTTTGGAGGTGGAAATGGGTGATAGCTCATAGCGATCACGAGGAACTACCGCCTCACATAAGCTTATATGAAGCGGCCCCTAGATATTACTAACGATGTCTCCATAGAGACGCAAGCAATGAAAATCGTGGAACTCCGTTTTGCGGTTGACTGAAATTAATCTTCCAGTGAGCCCATGGTCAGGATTTTTGTTCTGCATTGGACTTGCCTCCGGGACACTACTCAACTTATTGCTGACTAGGGCAAGGTATCGTCAGAATATTTCAATTCCACCCTAACTTTTAAAATATGGATATTCTTAGGTCATTGGTCAATACTAAGCGTTAGAATTCTGGAAATACTGGTTTCAGGGCTCCAATGAAGGTGTCTTTAGCGCCGTCTCATATTGAAGCCTACGCAAGTACCACAAACTCTCGCTTATCAAATAGTATGCATTCCAGCATTCAAACCTACTGTTAAATTCATCTGGATAGGTTGGCCATGAGAACCCGCAAAACTTCTATGGAACGCCGTTAAATTCGGAAGGGTACAACTGGAATGCCAGCTCAATAGGGCCATTCATAACTATCTGGCACCCATAGTAGTGTACATAGTAGTATGCATGGCATGAAAATGATCGTTTATGACTACATTACTGTTTTAACTGTAAATATTGAATATGGAGGCCGTTCCCTCTGCCCTCAATGGATCTATAGTCGTCGCGTTTAGACTGTGATGAATATACATCTTGGAATAGACACCAAAGACCTGGCATAAAATGTACCTATCACCCTCTCACAACTGGGAACTCTACTGCTTCGTGGGATTCGTACGTGAGCCTCAATTGATGTGAAGTCTATGTATAGATATGAATGAAATTAAACTACACTAGTTGTTATTCTCTTCGCCAAGTATTACACTGAATCTTAACCGTTTTATTCACTGCCTACTCTTTTTAATGGCAGGGTATATTGCGAAATATAACATCAATGCCTCCCCACCGCAGGCACCTGCGGTTCGGAGTTTTGCAAATATCTCAGCACCATTGATGTTACACTGAACATTCAGTTTCCCAAATCCGAAATTTGTAGACCAAAAACGACCCTGTCAGAGGCAGTAAAATATCTCCTCTTCAGTTTTAGACTGTTGGTTGTACTATATCGGAATAAAGCCATCAGTAACAAACGCACAACGTATTCACGGGCTCAAAGGCTAAGTATGCTAGTCCAGGGACCGAACTCTAACTAAGATGGACATATGATCTACGCAAATCTGTAGGAAATCTTGAACTAAGAGTTTATCTTCTTCGAAGACAGTGAACGTATACAAAAACCAAAAACAAGTGCAAAACTGAACAACTTTTAAAATTAGTGCAGCTGACTGTTGGTAATGTTCTGCAACAATAAACTATAACTTGAAAAAGAAAAACTAAGAAATAATGCCACTAGTTTCCTTTATAAACTTAGGCTACATATCTCGAAAACTAAGGAATTCAACAATTAGCCAACAAGCAGATCAATATCGCATAATTCCAAAGAAGTATTAAATGAGATAGTACTAACATAACGTAGCTAGTAGATTGAAATCGTAGAGATAGTCCTAGATCTGGTCATCTGCTTTTGGTTATTATGAAGGCTTCGTGTTCATTTGCTTGACCATCTGTCGTAACCAGAACACTCTCCGATTTGCATCTCTAGTACTGAACGATAAAAGAAGCATTAAAGGAAGTAAAAGTTGTCGGCAAAAGCTCACCACCGCAGTGTTGGGAATACTATACAACAGAGTCCAGAAGATACGTTGAAACAATAACTCCAAAACGTCCGAAATCATCAATTCTGCACGAACTATACCAGACGAACAAAAGCCTTTACCGACAATTGTTCAGAGAACATAATTCTAGACTATTCAAAAACGGTATAATCCTCTTAATCACCACGGTGAACATACCGCCAATGAAGTTCGATTCCCAAAAAATAAAGTGGAAAGGCAAAAATGTGCTAAATTTCGGCAAAAACTTATGACTCAATCCCCTAGAAAGATGAACTAAACAACCTGCTAGCTTGTGCAAAACTCTTCTCTTCCGTAGATTCTTTTGAATCTTCACCTGAACACCATTCTGCATTTTCTTTCCAAGAGCAACCACCATCCTCGTATACTTCCTACGAATGAGATAAAACATTAGAATATCTTGGTACTTGGAAAAAGTTAGACGAAACCTTTTTCCAAATCGGCACAGCTCTTTTAAGTTCATCTATAGCCATTTCGGTTGCATGTAAAGCGTCTTTGCGGTGTGGAGAAGCGGTGGCAATTATCACAGATGTTTCACCGACAGCTACTTCTCCTATTCTGAAAACACGGTGACGTAACGATGAACAAAATGATTTTCAAAAAAAACTCTCGATCCGACTTTTTTTAGTTTCTCATAAAGTGTTACAACTAGTAATACCACTGGAATAAAACGCTATAACCCAACCTATGAAAAATCACAACACGTTCAACAGATGGATATTTGCTTCTTATGAGAGAACAAAGTTTACGTAGTTCCTGAATAAACATAGTCTTTTCGTATAAATATGCAAGGATAAATAAGACCCACCATATCCGCATATATACATCATAGAAACTTACCTTATAGGCCATCTCATCATAAGCTTCATAGTCAAGACGTGCAACATTCCTCCCATTAAAAGTATCTCGGGTCGTGCCCACAAAAACAGAAGTTGCTCCACATGTTGGGCTAAAATTGAAGCGACATAAGCTGGTGCTGAATTCAAAACACCATTCAACAAAACAAAATTTTTGTACCTGTTAATTAATCGCACGGCCTCACCAACGTCCAATGGTTCATAGCAAATGCGGATAACGTCATCCGAAAACGCGTGGATCAACTATAAAATGATCTACTCTGAGCGATGGAAAACTTCGGAATTGACAGTCATTTGTTATATTCATTCCACAAAGACTACAAAGATTTGATATTTACCCACCGACACCATATTTTCATCTGGTTGGTCCGCGTATAATGTCACATCGAGAAATGAGATATGGCAATCTTCTCTTGCAAGTGCAAGAGCTTTTTGTAAATGTTGCTGGTATGCCGGCCACGCAACCTCTTCAAAATAACCCGGAACGTCAGGTGGATCGTATTTACGATTGCTCCTTCGACGCCGACATGTAGACTAAAATTGCAATAATTCTGTAGTACACAGTTTATTGTCTTATAATTAGCGCTCCACTAGAGTTCCCAATACAGTATTAGCAATGCGAGGGCTCTTGTAGCACATTGGTCGCAGGCACCCCGCAATACGCATGGGATCGATCCACCCGCCCCGGCTCACCTAACATTCCATCTCTTCGGGGTCCGCAAATTGGTACCAGACTTGTATGGGAGGATAGCAGCGCTGACTCGATGCACCGATAGGCCACAGGTCATTGTAAAGGCCAGATATGCATTTCAATCACTTCCATCGATGCTTGATGAGATCAAAAGCGTTACGCATCCCTTAAGGATTGATCGACGCTGAGCTTAACCCTTTATAAATAGACGTTCCACAAAATATCTTTGCATTTCCTCTCTACTCCACATATTTCCTACTCCTCTAACATATTTATTCTGGCAATCTCCTAGTAAATTAAAAAATGCGTCCAAAAACGTAGAAATTTCAAAAAAAAAACAAAGGATTGGCAGCCTCAGCTTCTTCAAGGTGAGGTGGCATGTTTTATTCAGCCTCGTTAAATGTATGAAAAACTCAGTTTAGGTCTCATACTTTTATTAAACTCGGAAGCAAACAATATCCTACATGGAAAAGCAAGAAAAAAACTGTATCGAATGTGACACAGAAAGACCCTGGTTATCGTGCTGATCAAAATCGCTTTCGTTACGAGCTCTCTCTTGAGTTCATTCGTTATTGTTGTAACCAGAATAATTTCCGGCTTAGAAAAGATGCCTGACAACAATTCGACGACTACGAAGACAAGCTGAGAATAGATGAAGATTAAAATTTAAAAAAGTAGAGGAAAAGAACATGCTCTTCTATGAACTAACGGTACTACGCAAGACAGTAGACGTTGCTCGATGGCACCACAAAACAGAGGATTATATGGGTTCTCGAAAAAACATTGAAGAACCAAACAGAATGTTCGAACAAAACCATGTTCCGCAAGAATCCTCAATACTAAGAGGTTTGAAAACCGAAGTTTCAAGTATTGTCACAACAGCGTAAAATCGTCAGTGTTCAACTAGGTTCACCGTGACATATTCCCCACGGTGGGTGCTCCAGTGGTCCAGCGTGGAAGTCCCCGTTCCTCAGAATCGCGTCCCAGCATCGAAGGGTACCCCAAGAATCCGATACCCAACCCAATAGGTACATTGAATTTCTCAATATTAGTGCTAATCAGTACGCTTCCATTGCATTTGTACATACTACACTTCCTCGGAAGCAACCGCAAACGTCACCAAACCGTGGATCATGGGAAAGATTGCGAATGCACAATACGCAGCACCTGGTTGCAAAATTTCTGTACAGGATATATGAGTATTGATGACGAAAAAGGTTGTGAACACCTAAAAGCAGTTGTTGACAGCAACCTAAAACCGATAATTGAAACTGAACCTCTGGAAACTATTTGACAGCTTGCTGGAAAACTTAACATTACCGTATTTACCTATTCGCTGTTTTGAAGAACAAAAAAAGTGCGATAAATGGATATCAGAAGGAACTGAAGGAAAAGCGCAGAGATCGCCGTTGTGAATTCGGGTTGTGTGCTTGCTTTACACAAAAACCTACTTATTCGCCGAACGTATTTTAACGAACGATGGAAAATGAGCGCTAGACAAAAGGCAATGTTCAGCACAGTAGTTGGGCCTATTGAAGCTCCCAAACACTTAGCAAAGCCAAACTTTCCCCTGAGAAAAAGTGTTGGAACTGTTTGATAGTTAATAAACGTGTTAACTCACTCATTTATTTCCCCTCTAGTCATCTCATAAGAAATCCCATCACTGCGCTTGGTGAATTTTTGTCTCCAATTTACAAGTCAAAAGAAAATCTGCATCATCAACTGCTTCTCACCGATTTACACACCTAATGTGAGCAAATTAGATGCGTTCTACAACCACATGAAGAAAGCAAACTGCAACGAAAACTCTTATAAATTCGTTGTTGGATACTTCCATGCCAGATAAGGAAGGGGCGACGAAAAAGAATGCAAGATGGGGAAATCCAGAACAGAATATCAAAATAAGAATGCAAACCGTCTCGCATGGTTCTTGTTTGAAGGACTTCACCTCCATGGGAACTCATTTTTCGAGAAAATAGAAAACCACCGTGGAAGTCTCGACGACTCATGCGAAGAGTTACCATATTCCCACGAACAGAAAATAATGCGTCTTTAACACCTCAGTGGTAACTGGATTCTGTACAGGATCTGATCGCCGTCTACTCCGTGGAAACATTCCAGACAAAAAGCTGTTTGAAGGTGCTCATAAACAAATTATTCTGAAAAAGCGCCGTCGGGATCTCGTGCGACGGTGATACTCTGGTGTCAGCGTATTCCTCCATGCTACGGAATTGATAAAGGAAAAGTTCCACACCAATCTTTTCTGCTCCACATTCACCATGTCGGACCGCGAAATAGCCGCACGGGAAAAACCGCCCGAGATAATATCCTCGGAATTTTGAGTTGGGAACAAAGGGATGAAGATATGCACAGCTCCAAGACCAAACGATATCATCGCCGACTTCATCCAAGCTGGAGCTCACAAATTACATGTACTTCTCGAAACCCATACAACATCTTTCAGAAGGAGGAAATCCCAAACCAGTGGAGGACGTCGCACAAGACCATTCTACATAGGAGTGGTGGAAGTGGTCATCGTAAGTATTGTCCAAAATGTTAGGTGGGTATAATCTACAAGCTGATTATGAACGTATCCTGTTACACAGCAGAAACATGGGCTGATACATCAACCACGTCAAAAAATCTGCGCAAAACCTAATAAAAACAGATGATAGGTTGACGAAAAAACAGTGGAGCGAAAACAACTTCACGAGAATGCATGCGTGCTCTTGGAAGAACACACCAATGATGGGCGAACGTGTTGGTGGTTAACGTCAACCACCTTCATTAGCAGATGGAAACGATTTAAGGAGTACGAAATGGACGACGCGAAATTCACTATGTTCGTAGAGAACACTACCATGAACGACGATTGCGTGAGAAAGGAATCAATGGAAATTATGCTGGCGCTCTTTAAAACTAAAGATGGGTCACCCATGCACCACAGTATCCAAGTATTATGCTTCCCGGTGATGTTCAACAGTTTCTCAATGTGTTCCCAACTTGTGATAACAGTAATACTTCACCAACTTTTTTGGTACACTGAGTGAAAGTGGAAAATCAGCCTTTTTCCCATAACAATTTGTAAAACTCACTTTCTTTCCCACAAAGAAAAATACACTTAAAGCACACTAAAGGCAAATACTTTTCATTATTGAAAAAAGAATACAATGTAGACAGGATAGGGGAATTTATGGAATCCAAGGATAACTCTATTAGAGCACGTCACCATCTTTCGTGGATCTGAAAGGAGGGAGGAAACAATAACTAGGGTTTGAGTGATCGAACCAGAAGGTACACTCCTTACGTTGCACAACATCTCTAACCACTGCACTTCCCTCTTCCTCAATTGGGAACGGAGCCATACATAACATAATCGAAATCGTTTTCACAGGTCTTAAGCATTTAATTTGTTGGTAGGAAATTTTGCAAAAAGAATATGCCTAGTAACAACTCAAATACTGGATAAAAACTCTAACTTACTTGGTCTAGAGTTAGAAATATGACTCGATCGCACAAGTCGATAACATCTGGCCATTCAGTCAGCATATTACCTTCGACGATGACGTAGTTATAACAAAGAGTGTTCTGAAAAACGAAACAATGTGATGAAGAATCAAATATTCAAAATCACAAATCTTCTTTTCCTAGTTTTAACATTCTTCCATAAAAACCAACTGCAACAGAAACGTGCACCACAACATATCCATGTTGACTGGAGGCACGCACTACTAGTCTTTATCTGAGCTGTTTGTTCTAGTGCAAAGTTTTGTTCCTACAATTTCTGTATCAAATCGGCAGGCTTGCAAACACGCGCTTCACCATTTCGTCCAAGAAAGGTTGCTGGCGTTACTGGCTGTAGAATATAATTTACAAAAAAAAAACGAATTTGTTCGTCTCATGCAGCTCCTAGTCACAATATTATTTTTGCAAGGCAGTACGATATTTCTGCGGCACAAAGGTAACTCAGAAAACTTCTGCTAATGAGAAGTAGAAATGATGTCTTTGCACTGGTAGATCTGACTTGCATGAGTAACTTATGAATCACTCGGCAGCGAAAAATAAGCGTAATTCAGCGCCTACTACAGATATGAAGCGAACAGTGTAACAAGTAACAGTCGATTGGCAAGCTGTCGTTACCAATACGGTGGAGGCAGAAGTTTTCCAGTGAATCTCATTCAGCATTTGGACCACAAATTATGCACAATAACTTTAAGTACTGTCAGGACCTCCGAATGCTCCAGTTATCTATCATTTCATAGAAGAGGAATACCATACGATAGGAAAGTCAAAATGAAGAATGGCTGTAAAGCTGAGTAAGAGGAAGTGATGGACTGGGGGAGCTTTCAAGGGCACTGAGAATAAAAAGAAGAGGAGTAAAAACATACAACTACGTACCCACCTTTCGACTCAAAAAATTGGAAATTGAATGAACTAGGCTATGAAATTCACGATTCCCCTGGCCTTAACGTACGCGTCAGCAACATCGCTACGTAAGCAGGATGAAAGACCACTTATGCTTTATAGAACGGGCCTACCGTACAAGCAAAGCGATGCTGGGACTACACTAGTGAGGGAGGGGATCCAAAGCTCTGCCTTACGTCAACAACCAATGATGAAATAACGGTTCTAAACAGGAAATTGTCGAAGATAAGCGAGGCAAGACCTATAGTGCGTCAGAAAGACAATTGATAGATCATAGCCTTTAGTGAATGGATCATTCGGGATGTCAAACGTACTGCAGGAAGCCCATCGATCCGATGGCAGGAGTTCTTCATGAAAACCCTAGAACATATGATGCTAAACGAGTACCCATAACAAGAAAAATCCACCGCGCTCTTGCACGTGACAAGCATAGATGGAAAAGTTGCTCACGTCACCTCCAGTCACTTGACGATTAACTGGGTTATAGGTGATATAAATATATACATATACATGCACATATATATATATATATATGTATATGCAAACATATACACATATATATATGCAAATTTACTGCCATTAATTATTAGTTTAGTAAGATTTTTTCCATGAAAGTAACAAAATATATATATATATGCATATACACATACGTATGTACATGTATGAATATATATATATATGCATACGTTATATCTCCAATACATACGATTCTAGATGTCTCTAAAATGAATCATCTTTAATAACAAGCGTTAAAACTGCTCCAGCTACTTGACATATGAAGATAGTGGCTAAGATGAGGTTGTATGCTCGGCCAGAAATTCTGCCGAAGTCTCATCGGCTTAACGAGAATGTTTTTTGTCAAACAACTGCTCTCTGAAGTTTCAACGTTTATCCTGTCATCGTGGACGAAAAAAGGATGTTCTACATTCGCATATGACACCCGAGATGCATTGCATGATGTGAGCGCGTGAGGGACAAAATAAGGACAAAACGACAAAAATGTGGATGAAATGCACTTTAGCCAAGGCTTGTTCTAGCGATTTACTTTTGCTAAATATAGTTCCTTCACCGCCCTTTTCATAAGCAATCGCTTTTGCAAAGTTCAACACAAATGTTATGTTAAGTGTAATTCTTACAAAGTTGTTCTTACATCTAATAATTTACAAAAACCTTTTTCGAATCAGTCGACTGAGTGTTATGCTGACTAATTGACTAGCATTTCAAATCTCTAATGATGAATTGATATGATTAGTACATGGATTGATAGGGTATGAAAAACAGAAATAAATTCAACATAACTTGCAAAACACTTTAAAATGATGACAGCAAAGCGATTGTTTAGTGACCACAGCAACATGCAGAACATACTAGCATACATACTACGTAGACGTATCACGTGTCTTCCATAAGACCGTGGTATTCACAACTCTTCATATAGTTCAATTATCAAAAAACCTTCGTTAACTGTCTGAAATCCATCAAGTGCACACCAAACATATAATGGGACGTTGTCTCATGTGTTAGCCACGGAAGTTTAAGCGTCGGGCGTTATGTGTTCGCAACCAATGACTGAATTGCACAAACGGCATGTACTTCATTTACGAGCTACAATTCTGAATGATTCGTTGGAGCGGTACTCGCTCCATTGGATTTGACTCCACTTGACAACGAAGACCCATACATCGCAACAATTAACGGCTCTGGACGATCGACTGGAATCGTTACGGCTCTGAAGAAGACGAAGCCGGCAAGACGTTGACCAGAATAACGTTTTTATCAAAACTTCGTGTAAAACCAATAACTTAAGAAAATACTGATTACTTCCTATTGATTTTCGGAAAGGGCTTTAAAGGTTCCAAACTACCTCAAAAACCGTGAAAATTGCTGAAAAGCATGCTACTAGAACTAGAGAAATATTGGCAAAGCGTAGGAAAAAAGGAAAGGAAAGTAGTAGAAACTACAAGAGCGTTTTTTAAAAAAAGCTAACCAATCACTATTATGTTGAAGGCTCATGCTCCTCAGCACGCTAGTTTCCTAGCCTATTGACATTTTCAGCATAACACTCAAAAATTGCAAGAAACTTTCCTTTAAAAAATTCCAATTTCTGTGCCTGCTTGTGGCAGGACATAAAATTCGTATAACTCTACAGTGCCTTAATCTTTCTACTTATAAAGTAGCATGCATTTCACAAAGAACAGTAGATAAGGAATTACATGTGTAATATTTAAATATAACGAACCGCTTTGATGGAAAGGATCATTTTCCCATGATCAACGGCAGACTTGCAATCATAATTGTAGAAGAAACTTGGTTTACTACCCGTTTTCCGCCAAACTTTCTCTATCTAAAACAGCGGAATTAATACCTACTAAACAAATCACTGACAGGACAAAAGTAGCATGACACATTACCGCAACTGGGGAATGTTCGCGCTGTGTACTACCTTTTCTTTAGCATGGAAGAATTCATCCTGATGAATGGTCGTGACTGTCACACCCTCTTCGATGAACTGAAAATTTCGGATTCTAGATACAAGCGGATGAACAAATTTTAAGACGCATTTCATCTACAAAAAAAAAAGTATTTACTGCAGCCGTAATACTGTCCCTCCCAAGTGCTTCCCACCTCATCGTGGCTTGGAGGTGTTCCTGGGTGTCGGGCTGCAATGTACAACGGGGGGATCTATCCACCAGCAGGATATTCCAAGTTGAAAAGGGGCCCGGCGCTTCCATCAGGAAGCCCAGCTAACAATAAACCGATACCAGGATCCGTCACCGTCCTAGTACCAAACTAGTCGCGTGGTGGCAAATCTTCCCGTGATCCACAGGTCCACTACTGCCTGTGGTGGTGACGACTTGGGACAGACTTTGGCCTTGCGCACCTCGGCACTCCAGGGTACTACAATGGTTAAGCTGCAAAGACGGGTCATCCAAGTATCCACGTATCCAAGTAATACAGTCAGTACGGCACAGCGTGATATATACAAACGCCCTATTATTATATAAATCCTAGAATTATGATTTAATTAACCTACCATCTTTGTCAAGATCTTGGCCATAGTCGTCTTCCCCGAACTGGTACAACCCGCAATAGCAAGAACTCGTCCGGCAGAAGGAAAACCATTTGAGATGTGGTTATCATCGGCAACTCCCCATGGTACGCCATTTGTTAATGACATCACCCAGTACAAGCACCTGTCTTCAATGAAACCGAAGACCTACTCTCTTCGGCGGTATCCTCAAACTGGTATGATTTTCAGTGGGATAGAACTTCGAACCAGAAAAAACACTGCAGTGAAGAAGCAAAAATGTCGCACAGAAGCGACGATCACATCAGATATGTGAATGTCCCAGGGTAGTTAATGGACGGAAGAAAAACAATTTCCTAAATATTGGACAATGAAAGGTTAACTGCTTCGTTTTAGAACTGTACGAGCTGGAGAGCTTAAGAAATAATCCAGTAGTAACAGGTTGGTACACCATTTATATACGACCTACAAAAACAGATGATGTAAATTTACTATCAACTAAAATTAAAGCGTTAAAAAACATTGTGATAAAGAAAACACTCCAAATGAACAGCTGGGGTTACCTGCTTCTGCAGAGTAACTCTGAATCAGCGATCTTTAGCACCTCATTAGTATAACCCCAGAGGAATTTCTAGATACGGAACGCTCACAGACTATGAAAATCGAAACAAAAGATGTACCCGTTAGTGGAAAATACAGGAACAAACCAACTGACAACACATTAGAATGGAAAACTAGAACCTGGGAAGACATATCGACAGGACATTGAACACGACTAGAGGGATACTGCACGTGGCCAGCGAAAGTCGTAAACAACCTTCCGATCGGCAGATATCTGCCAACGATCTACGCGTTTTCGAGAAAGCTCAGCCAATTAAAAGTGCACCGGTGAAAGGTTAGCGTCCTAATACACCAAGAGTAAAAGGAAATGAATCCACCACACTCAATCAAGACAAACACAAGCGCTGGGGTCTAACTCAGAACGCCACAAACATGGTCATGAGCTGAACCGATCGATACCGGTGTAACTTCTATCGATCGACTATCACCACCGTCACCACATTTGGAGCGCGTTTTCCAATATCGTAAACAAAATATTTACACTGAAAACACAACTTAGCTCGAGATCGATTCTCATTGAAATTCTCAACAAAAAAAGCACAATTTTTACACAAACTCACCGGCTCAGGGTTTACGGTTGAATAACAAGAGGTAAGAAGGGAATCGTATGGGACTTGTCGCCAGCAGTAATGAAAGAACGATCGATTGGCATTCAGTCGGAAAATTCATCGAGTCCGATCTCCCCTCGAGACTAAATAGCCTCAAAATTTCCTTCCAAATCAGTCGATACCCTACTTGACAGACTGGTAAATGTCCTCGTTTCTCAATTTTTACTTTGCTTTCAAGTTTTATTATTCAAGTCCCATATATAATACAGTAATAAAGCGCTTCCAGCATTGAGCAATTCCTGAAGGATATTTTGTGGAAAGATCTAAGTTCATCAAGCATCGTATAAGTGCTCGAATGGCCCAGCAGTGAATCAAATCTATGTTTTTCTCTTGTAAGAGAAGTCTGCTGCCAATTTCCCAACCCCATCTGGATGGCGAGCGTGTGAGGGAGGTTACTCAGTTCCAGACATGAGGTCGCACCAATGATCCCGTGTGTATAGCAATGCACACTAAGCACTGCACTACACGCTCGTTACTATTCTAACTATAATAACGTTTTCAATAATACAGGATCGCGCGTGGCCTCTACTTTAGCCCAACTTGGACCAACCACAACCCCCATCACTCCAAAGATGACGAACTGGTACCCGAGTTGTTTGGGGAACGATCCACAAAAGGTGGCCACTGCGACAGTGGTAAACACCTGGTAATGCTCAAGTACAGCAATCCTAAGATTTTTTTTAGTATTCCAAGAAGAATCAATTCAGCCACCATTCAGCAACATTCATAGTGAAGATGAAATAGCAGCCGAAACCTTGACGCAAAACCCAACACCATCAGATAGTGAATGAGAAGAAAGCGAACCGAGTGAACTGCTGGTACCCGTTCAATGTGTGTAGACGAATGTGAAGCGAAATAAATAGAAACGATAATACAAGAGTAAATAGACGTTTTTTAATTACTACATGACCCGGTATCACATGTATCACACTGTGCAGATCCCAGCACTTGCATTCAATTCGTTTCCTCAAATTCACCATAAACGAAGGTTTTCTAACCTTCTTGCGTGTGGTTTCCACGGTCCCTTGGGGACTTTTTCACCTTCGTCACACTTGTTGTTGAGTGCTAGTCGAGTAGATTCTCCCTCGAATCCAGATATAGTCGTTTTAGATCGTACTAAATCGTTCCCGCTTTGATTCGATGATGTGAGTTTGTTACAGACAGGTACCAATTTCCACATCCTAGCGGGATCAGAGGCTTGGTGAGACTGGAGCGGGGTCGAACCAGATGGGTTGGGCTGTCCGCTTAACGAACGGGATCACTACCACTGAGCTAACCACACCCAAATACATATACATATATATACACATATATAAGGGAATATATACACAACAATGCAATGATACGTTCCAAATGTTAAAAAGCTTTCGGAAGTGCATACCATGTTATTATCCGAGGGAGAGTGAACAAATGTGAACACCTCTTCTTCCCTACCCAGGGTCAAGCTTCTCGAAAATCTTCTGATTACTGGAGGAACTTTGTTTATGCAATCATCTTCAGATTCATCATTGGGAAAATCGTCACTATTTGATGGCCGATAGTGTAGCACGTCCTTAACAAAGTTTTGTGCTAATCTATTCTCCTAAGACGTATAACGGAAACTAGCAAAAATTATCGTAGAAAAACTAATGTATCATCAATTCCATCGACTGCCGAAGATGAAGAAGAGTCGTGCTCGGGAGAAAATAGTGCTTCATTGGGATCTACATCGGCAGGCGGACTGTTAAACAGGTCGTCCTTAAAAGTGCAGAAATTCGATGTATAAGATAACACTTAAGCTCAAGTATAGTTGGCTGATGACACTGTTGTACAAATAGACCCTATCATGTTGTCATCACTCTGAGACTCGAATCATTTTGTTCCTTCCCTTCTATACGAACTACCGCTGTAATCAGAAGCACCATGTAGATAAGGTGGATGAAGAATAGATACTTGTTCTACAGTAGAACATTCGGTTTCCGTACTGACGTCATCTTTAGCAGATGAAAAATCTCCGGAATGCGGCTGTAAAAGAAATTTTACTATCATTAATTCGGCACCGAAATGTAGTTGTTGCGAATTCCCTTAATGTCCTCATTGTCGTCAAAATAAACAAAAATTGAATCATACCTGAACCCGAAACGTGCCGAAAGTAGTTTCCTGATTTGCTCGCTGCGAAGACGAAATGTATTCGGGTCCCGCACTGACGTCGTTCTCATCAGATGAAAAATCTCCGGAATCCGGCTGTAAAAGAAATGTTACTACTACTAATTCGACACCGAAACGTAATTGTTGCGAATTTCCTTAACATCATTAATATCGTTAAAATGAACAAAAATGAAGTCACACCTGAACCCGAAACGTGCCGAAAGTAGTTTCCTGATTTGCTTGCTGCGAAGACGAAATGTATTCGGGTCCCGTACTGACGTCATTCTCATCAGATGAAAAATCTCCGGAATCCGGCTGTAAAAGAAATGTTACTACTACTAATTCGACACCGAAACGTAATTATTGCGAATTTCCTTAACATCATTAATATCGTTAAAATGAACAAAATAGAGTCATACCTGAGCTCGAAACCAGCCGAAAGTACTTTTCTGACTTGGTGGCTGCGAAGATGAAAAGTGCGAATTGAAGAGCCGATTCACCTCTATATTTCTGGCTATTCTAGAAGAGCCATTTACTAATATTACTTATGTATTACTAATATGAAAGCACACAAGACGAAGATATCAATGCGCCCACTGACTGTGCTGATTCGTTGTCGTCGTAGCTGAAGAAACATCCCAGTGCTCTTTTGAGAGACGACATCAATTCAGTGGGATTGTTCACACCTACGGGATACTGCTGAAGTCAGTGTGACAACAACGAATGAATGAGCAGTGTCGTGAACGTACCAGCCAGCTGGAAGCAGAGTTGGAGATGTCTTGGAGAAGCGACGGCGACGATGTCAGTAATCGCACGAGCGACCACGCCGGCCGACGTTTGCTCTTCGGTGGGGAACGACATCGCGACGTCGTCAGAACACCACTACATGGAGACGTTAAGAACATTTTAAGGACATTGAAACTTCCAGAAAACATGAATCAATGTGTCCGTGATATCAACGCAAACCATTCTAGGAACATCTTGTACCAATGTTTTTCATCTTCATTTGAAAAAACAGCATTATGAAACCTCCACAAGATAAACCAAACAAACTCAAATCTTGCAACTGAAAGTTAACAAACCGCTCAACAACTTCAATCGTGAGAAGTGGACATACGGTCTGGTTGAACAGTGGTTTTCAGGAAAATCCAGAAGGCAATCTATACAAAAGCATACATATTTTACTACAGAATGGTAGAAACACTCGCCAAGCATGCACGTGAAACTCCCCTTGTATTTCAATCGAAGATTGATTTTGTAGCTTTCGAGCTGAATAAGCAATCAGCATCTACCAGACACGCATTCCTTTCGTGATTGCGACGGAAAATAGGATAAACCTACTGATTACTCAACTAAGGGCTGTGTTCAAGAATGAATGAAAACAAAAAAGCACGTACACTACAAGAACGCTCTGTACGAGTACGATGAAGACTTGCCTCTACATATATTAGTCGATTGCTCATTATAACACGTTAACACAATCCCGACAAGATGCATGTGGAACAGGAGGCGGAGCGAAACGCAATGATGAATGCGCATTGATTTCAATGCAATATCCAAGTAAGAAAGCTTATGTTTCATTTCCTTGCACGCAGACCGAAAATCAAGCACTATCGCAAATTCGAACTGTTTTCTTTTTACAAATGAGTTGCAGATTGCAGCACTAAACTCATGCACAGTCATCGAAACGAAGTAGTTCAAAACTCCCATCTGTAATATCAGACAGAAGAGGGTGGATAGCACGGTGGTAGCGATGTCCGTCATCACAAGCATGGTACTAGTTCGACTTCGTTCGGGCCGAGCAAGCCTCCAATTCCTCCGGGGTCGGGAAATCGGTACCGGACTTGTCTGGGAAAAACCACTCTCTGCAATTCAATTGGTAATGCTCCAGCCCACCTATCTAAGGACTCCAGGAAAAATTGCTCGACTAGCATTCTACGACATTCAAGACGATTGAGGTCCTCAAGCAGCAACCGAAGCCACACGTACAAGTTGGATGATCTTCGTGGACAATGAATGCGAGTAAACGAATCGAATGTGAGAAGTGCTGGGATCCGCAAAGTAGACATGAAGACGGACCATATAAAAATAAAAAGAAATATCAGAGAGATAAACCTCCCAATGGTCTGCCGCCTCATCGTAGCTGGGAAGTGTTCATGAGTATCCTACTGCGATGTACAGCGGGAGTTCTTCCTTCCAGAAGGGTCTCCCAAGCTGAGAAGGAGCCCGGCGTTTGCATCGGCAAGCTCAGCTAAGCGTGAACCAATGCCAGGATCTACCACTGTCCTGGTATCAAACTAGTCACATAGCGACAAATCTCCCTCTGGTCCACAAGGGCGGCAACTGATTTGGAATGGTGACCATCTGGGGCAGACTTTAGCTAGCCTGACCTCGAGACTCCAGGAAACCACAACGGCTAAACCAGTAAAACTCCGAAACAATGGAAATTATGTTGAGGCCCACATAAACAGTGATGACAGGCCAACTAAGTATCCAAGTAAGTAATATCAGATAAGAGCGAATCTCTCAACTCCCCGTTACCATAGGAGAAACATGCCCACAAAGTGTACAACCCTCCGATCCTCAACGACCGACTACTGCATACGGTGATGGCCCAAGAATGTTTTGGCTCGCGTCTCCTAGATCTCGGAGGAAAAAAGTGTGTAAGTGGTGCCCCTCATCACGATGACGGATCATTCATGAATCAAATACCAAGCACTTAACACATTCTCGAAGGTACTGGTTTGTCGATAACTTTTATTTTTTCCTGATAACCACAGCGCTCGAGGACTTGGCAACCTTGTTGAAATAGAACTTTAAACGAACACAACCCAGCTCACACTGAATCTTATTATATGAAACATACATCATTAGTCTGCAGTTTTCTGCTAGGTGGGCATTTGGTCGTTCTACCAAGAGGAAAATTCGATGTTCTACGGCCCAAAAGACATATTTCCTTCGTTTCTTTTTCCAATGGGGCTCGTATTTCGAACAGCCTAGCAGCCAAAGAAGCGAAAATTCATCCGGCAGTATCCTTCTACCTTTGTTTTAGAAACTTTAACTGTTCAAATTTTGTTTTCGATCTTCCGAAAGATCGAAAACTTAAATGCAGAATTGAAAGAATACCTCATAACAATTTTCACCCTACACCCTAAAGGCGAGTTCTATAGGTCTCGTTTCCTTCAGAATCGTTCGCCTTCTCTCCACACTAACGTACAATGAATCACTAGATCGAAATTATTCTACCTTTATAATTATTACTGACGGGTGATTGCTGATAGCAGTGTTAGGCAGAGAACGAGCTGAAACGCAAATCAAGGGTCTCCGTGGTGTAGTGGGTAACAGGCCAACCCCCGGAAAGGGTAATCGTAGTTCGATCTGCTCTGGAGTCTAAGTTTTGGGAACATTTCGACATCATTATGGTTGTACACATCACATCATACCCGGCCGTAAAAATTATAGCAGGCAACAAATGAAAGGTTAACATTATGCTACCTTTATGTATTTACTGCTATTACGATCAGACCTTGGATCAAAACCATACTCATTTGTATGTGGTATTCAACAGACATACATCTGAAACACAACACGGACGAATATGCGATAAGCACTGAATAAAGAAAAATAATGTGCTATGAGAAATGCGAAGCACATTTGGTAGCAGATCATGAAATCGATTTTATTTTGGAGTAGAGAAAAGAAACCTAAAGTAATTTTAAGACAAAGTAAGACATAGATTAGAATGAACACATAACCTATTAGTGCAAAGGCATGAAGAGAGCGACATTCCACGTAAGCCTCTGAAGATTAAGAAGCGATCAGAATCAACCTTTGCTTCTGAGGTGTTGTAGTGAATATCTGCTATCGTATTAAGGAAATAAAGCAGATTTACGGCGACTGATCACTTAAAAGTTTTGCTACTTCCGACTTTGAAAACACGTTTTCACATTCTCGCCATGTTTTTGCAGGGCAAGAAATTTCGTCTGCTTCAGAACTTGCAGCAAACCTACGAAAAACGTTTGATGAGTTTGTGAAATCCTTAGGAATAAATTGCTCATTGGGGATTATTTTACTTCATTCCAAAACAAACACTATATCTTACAGAAAAATTTGGTAAAAGAAACATTAAGATTGGGTCTAACTCACTTTAACCAACAGTGACGATGAATATAAACATCACACGAATCGCAAAGCACCGCTAAGTTTTTCCTGAAAGGGATACCCACTGTAGAAAAAGTAGGCTTTGCTTAGGTTATATGCAACGACTAAAGCGAAAGCAATGACAGACTTCTACGTAACAAAAACAATGAAAAATGATGGACAACAACCAACCAAATAACTACTTTTTGGCACAAGACGCATCTCGGGCACCCGTACTCTTTCACCAACACAGGCTCCAGTTCGGCTATTGCACGAGGCTCCAACGTCACATCTTCACCTTTCCGAAATTTAAGAATCATCAAATTTCAAGCCTTGCAAATTCCACAAGAGGAAAAGTTGAGATTTGTAATCCCGTGGATAAAATCTAGATCCTCAACTTCAGTGCAATTTGTACTAAATATCTATAATGCTAAACATTCACAGCAGTAAATATAAGACCTTGGTTAGACAAGCCCTTGAGGTAAAAGAAGAAAACAGCCTAGTTATATCACTCATGGCCCAGCTTAATTACACAAACGATTACCAATCATTGCAGTTTTATACCTATTCACGTGTATCGCAGTGGTCGGAAGCGCATTGCAATACACATGAGATCGATCCTCGCGCCCATGGCCCACTAAGCCCTCCATCCCTCCAGGGTGGGCAAATTGGTACCAGACTTGTCTGGGAGGACAGCAGCACTAGTTCGATACATCGGTAGGCCCCCGCGAGTCATTGTAAAGGCTAGATATGCATTTCAATCACTTCCAGCGATGCTGGATGAAGCCGAATGCGTAGCGCACCCTCAGCGATTGATCAACGCCGAGAACTGTATCCTTTTATCCGTTATCCGCCTACTTTTGAGCCCGCCTACCCCATAAAACCTTGTCTTCTTGCGGTATGAATTAGACACAACTCATGTAAACCATCTTGCCTCTTTATAACAAATAATGCTCTTGTTTTTACTCCTTTTCCGCTCTATTGCTCGGTTTCCCTCGATGGGCTCAAGCAACCGCTGCGCTTTCCAGATTCTAACTATCCTCTAAAGTAGCCAACTTCCATGGACGCCATTTTAATCACCCGCGGCAAAGGTAGCACCTTCGCGTCTCGACATGCCGGTGGACTGGAAGCGGTGGTATGGATGTGCCACAACGATTGGGACACATTTTGTACGATTGTCATCGTTTATTGAATTAATTGTTATAATTGGGTCAGATTTGTTCAGAGAGGTCAAATTTGTTCATTATAATAAAATTTCGATTAAAAATGAATCCCGTATTCAGTTGCCTCCAGCATTTAGCATGAACCTTCGGATACACCTCGATGTGCTTCATTTAATGTTGTGAAGAAAGAACAAATACACCCATGCGGCAAAATACACAATCGGAATGAATATAATTGGGAGGCGACTCAAGTCGGCTGTAAATGGTAGCATTTAGTGCCCAACATAAATTGATCTTCACTTCCACATGCGAATGAATTTTCCTACATACAGGTTTTCTAATTGTAGGTAACGTACTAAAAAGAACCATTTTCTACATCTAATAGTAAGCACTTTTTGAACGAGTTTGTTCACTAAGCCACAGAGACTCCTGTTATTAACGGGTTATAGAGATGTTGAGAATATCATAGATGGGGAAAGTGCTAAGATCACCCTGCGTTCCGCACGAATCCCGAGATGATCAAATGTCTTTCGTTCCAACAAAGTGGGACGAGTATTGTTACTGAGAACACCGGTTGTGGTGACAGCTCGGCCGGTGTGAATTGATTTCAAATCACAGCGCATGTTGAAGAAAATTGGGCGTTATTTTATCTAATATGTTTCCATCACAAGAAATTAGGGATTTGGTGGTCCAGGTGCTAATTACGCCATAGCTAACCTTCGATATCCAGCCATTACGCACCAGTTTGTCAATGAAATGTTGGGCTTTCATAAGTGTCATGCGGTTTGAAAGTTTAGAAACTTCATTAATCGCCCACAAATTACCACATATTCCATTTCGCTCGACAAATTCTCGAAGATAAAGTGAAAATAATGTCATCTCATCCACCCTAAAAAACGAGAATAATAGAAACATCAAAAATGGGGAAAAATATAAAACAGATATGAATTACTCTTCGAAACCAAAATATTAAGAAATTATCCACTTAAATTCAATGTATACTTACGTAAACCCAGTGGCAATACCAGTGTCCTTCCCAAAGACATCATCGCTTACCAACACCACCAATTCATGGCCGGACCGTTCGTCGCTAATAGATGTTAGTCGTACGCCCACCTTAAAAAAAAACAACAATTCCTTTCCTCACACAAAGAAGTAGCGATAGGCCCAGCATTATGTGGATAAATAAAAAAATTAAGCTCTCAAGGTTGATCAATCGCTTAGGGATGCGCCAAGCATTCGACTTCATTAAGCATCGTTTGGAGGTGATTGAATGCACATCTTGCCTCTACAATGACTCGCGATGGCCGACCGATGTATCGAGCTATTGCTGCTGTCCTCCCAGACAAGTCTGGTACCAATTTGCTGAGCCCCAGAGGGGTGGAGGGCTTGGATGCCCGGAGGCGCGAGGATCGACCCCATGTGTGTGCTGCAGAGCGTCTCCGATCACTGCGCCACACGCCCCCTTAGCATTACATGACAGATCCAAAATTACCGCAGACAGGTGGTCGTTCAGTTGCTTAGAAAGTAATGCAACAAGGCCTTCTAAATCATCCACCGAACAAACTATTCTGGAAACGACATCCTGGTGTCCTAAACTTGAATGAATTGAAATAAAGTCCTTTAATTAATTCGTAGACTTGGTGAAAACACTGAACACTGCGAAGTACACATGTATTCCTCACTTTTAAACTTGAGAGTCACCGCGCTACGAAGAAAATTGATGCAGAACTGCTTCTTCTGAAAAGGATTTTGCCTTTAAAAATCACAGAGCAGGAAGTATTTAACAATGTAAAACCAATGAAATGATGACTCCACCGTTACAATCCCTTTGTTGACCATAAGCGTTGCCAGAAGCTGGTGTGCAATTGAGAATTCCCGAGCAAACTCCATGATCTCAGTGAATGATGGTACCTAAGTGACCACATAGTTCGGAAAAGTTATCGCCGTACTTATAACCAGGACTAACTGTTAATGGCAAAAGTACTATTCGTTGTTGTATTCGGAATATCTGTCCAGTATAGCTCCTTAACTAACACACGCTAGATGCATGGGTATTATATAGTGGTAGAAATAAATGCAATAATTAGAACCACAACGATACTGAGATATTCGCAGAACTTCGACCTCGGGCCAGATCGAACCACGATTGTCCTTTCCGGAGGCTCGCATATGACACAAGGCACCACTGACGCCCTTGCTTTGCGTTTCTCTCAGCTAATTTTCTACCTAACGCTGCTATCAGCAATCATCCATCAGCGAGACTGATCTGAGGAGCACAAATCGGCATTGAACTCACTTAAACTGAGGGTGTAGGCCAAATCACAATGTTAATAATTAGAATTTTACCTTATAATAAGAGTCAGAAGTACTGTCCACTTCGTCGGTCATCTCGTTAACAACTTCCAAACCAACTGCGTTCCGAAATGTGGACATGCTAGGAATTGAAAGTTGACAGCAATACAGTGAACAAAGAATCTTGCAGAATCACCACTGTATGACCATTGTATGGATCAATCATTACTCACTTACTTGGACACTTGGACGGCCCATCTTCACTGGTAGTGCGGGGCCCAGCACAGGTCCCATTTTTCTAGAGTTTTACTGGTTTAGCCATTGTGGTTCCCTGGAGTCCCGAGACCAGCCTAGCCAATGTTTGCTCAGGTCGTCACCATCATAAACAATCGCCGTACTTGTAGATCAGAAGGTGGTTTGCCATCACGCCACTAGTTTGCTATAAGGACGGTGGTGGATCCTGGCCTTGGTTTACTCTTAGCTAGGCTTCCTGATGGAAAAACCAGATTGGTTCTCAGATTGGGAGATCCTGCCGGAGAGATGAATCTTCTGTTGTACATCGCACTCGACACTCAGGAACACCTCCCAGCCATGATGAGGCGGTCAAGCGTTGAGAGGAAATTAATATGTGTACATATATGTATATATATGTATGTATATATACATATATATATCGTGTTTAATGCATAGCCAATCCAATAACGACGCCATGGTTTGTGTTCTCTACGAAAAGCTCATACAGATCCACACTTTACTCCCAAACGACCATCTTCGGGGAAGTCAGTTTGCTCGATTTGATTCCCACTTCAGGTTTCATTAATATGTATGCACTATTTCCACATTGAGATTCTCAACATTAGGATATTCCATTTGCACTCAAATTGGTAAATCACAGAAGAAACTTGTGTAACCACGTTTGTATATAAAATAAATTCAAAATCTACATCCGAATGAAGCGCAATTCAAACTACCTGTTTTTTCTTAATGTGCCTTTGCAAACACCACTCATCTTAAATTTACACCCCTACACTTCATTGATGTTACGAACTTTTTATACACAATTTGAATAAGAAGGAAGCGGGTGCTGAAGCGGTAGTGGTGCCATTCATTATGCGGCCCGACCTATTTATGTCCTGGCTCAAATCCGCACCTCGGCCACCACGCCATTTATATCCATATCTTAAAGATCCGTAAATCGGCATCAGATTCGTCTGGGACAAGATCACTGCCTCTAATTTAAGCGAAAACACCCTGGCACGACCAACCTAAGATTCCAGGGAGAATCGACTCGACCAGTATTCAACGACATTCGTGACGGAGACAAAAATCACCAAGCAGCAGCCGAATCTGCACGTAAAAAGTGCTCGAAGTGGATGGATGGCGGATGCGACGAAACGAATCACTAAGGTCCAGACCAGGATGCCACGACACTCATAATGAAAGGAAAATCTTCAACCAGTAGGCGAAGCGACACGTAAAGGTTGTAAGACTTCATTGGACAATGGGTACGAGGAAACGAACTGAATGTGAGAATTGCTAGGATCCGCATAGTAGACGTGAAGACGGGTCGTTTAAAATAAAAGTAAAAAAAGTATGCATGCTTGTATAAAATAATTCCGATTGTAAAAAAAAACTTTGGATTCAAATTCATCACATACAGATCAACATTCATTTTCAAAACAAAGCTTACACCCATACAATATTATTAATATATGACAATAAGCCAATAGTTAGCTTAGTAACCTAAGAAAGCAAAATAGTTGTAAGAGTGGATATACAATACCCTAGGAAACTATAATGTGCAATAACGTGGCAATTCTATAAATAGGACAACTAACGTGACTTCTAGGCACCGTTAATATCTATAAAATTATACTCAAGATAACAAGTAGTTGAATTCTAAAACTATGTCCAAGCATAGATTTCATCCTACAGTTCTAACGCAAATATGTCAAATACTACAATAACTGGCAAGCACTGTTAGTTAATGTTATAGTTAGTAGGTTCGTAAAGTTAGAAAGAACAGATATTCGAAGTGAAGCAAATTCAAGCATATATGGCTATATAGGAGAGAAACACCGTTATCTGTTAAGACTCAGCACCATTAGCCCGTTCTAAAACCACCTGGATCCCTTCAAAGTTGCCGCGAACATTTCTGATGGCTTTATCTAGTCTCATCTGGATTGCCTCTGCCGATGCAATGAAACTATCCTTGTATCTAAAAATCATTTGATAACGACACTCATTTCCAATGACACTTCTAATTCCTGGAGAGAAACGTAGTTGAACATGCAATATGGAAAAGCTTACAAACATGTAGGCTTGAAATAACTAGTCAGTCTCACCTCCAATTAAGATGTGCATGTGGTGTTCCGCAAAGAGCTTTGTCCCAGTACCCGTCAACAACTGGAGAGTGCCATCGAGCAAAGCTCATTTTGTCCTTCCTCCTAGTAGTTTTCTATTTGTTATACAAGCGGAACTTCTGACGTGAATTTCAAACCTTGGAATATAGGAATTGGAATATATACCTCTTCTGCCAACCATGTAGTATAAAATCTTTATCACACCAAACAGAATTCGTTAACCAACCATCGCGAGCCCATGCTGTTCCCTCAAAAAGGAAAAAGTGGAGGAATAACAAGGGTTCTAGAAAACTTGAAAAACCAATACTTTTTGCAAGATGAGGATATGTTGCAATGAGTTTGAAGCTAGGATCAATTGCATACAGACCTCATATATTGACAAGGAATCGTAATCTCTGGAAACAATCACTTTTTTCTATTACTGAAAAAGCAGTGGAACGTCATACTTAGAAGTCGCCCAGAAACTTTCACAACGTTTGCGTGAGTTTTCTTGAAGAGGTTGTTCGTACGAAACAATGGCGCTCTGGAATTACAAATGGGAAGAATTTATCTGATAAGTCAAAAGTCAATAAGATCACCTCACATGAAGTGCTCCATTGTCAGATCCGTGAAAACTGCTAGGCAGTTTGTACTCGTAATCGCTCCAGTGAATTAAGAAATTCCGTGAATAATTAGATTTTCTGGAAAACAAAGGTTAGCAAAATGTATATAGTTCAACGGCATCGAATATTTTAAAAAATAATCAGACATCCTTAATACTTACAAACTTGATTGTACTTTACTTCATTTAAATATATTTCGTTAGTAACTATGACAATTCTCCCAACAGTTTACCGCCTCATCGTGGCTGGGAGGTGTTCCTGGGTGTCGGGCTGCGGTGTACAGCGGGGGTTCGTCCACCCAGCAGTGTCCCTCAGAATGAGAAGGAGGCAGGCCTTCCCAACTGGAATCCCAGCTAAGAGTAAACTAGTACCAGGAATCATCACCGGGTACCAAACTAGTTGAATGGTAGCAAACCTCCCCCTGATCCACAGCGACGGCTTGGGGTAGCGACGACCCGAGGAAAGCTTCACCTAGGCTGACCTCGCGACTCTAAAGAACCACAATGGCTAGACCAGCAAATCTCCAGAAAATGGAAATTATGTTGAGGTCTGCATAATCAATGAAGAAGGGCCATCCGCGTGCAAGTAATTATTGTGACATTATAATCGCAATGGTTTATCCACTCATCATACTTCAGTGGCGTTTATTGGTGTTGTACACCGAAATAAAGCGTCGAATTCACCACTAAATCAGAATCACTTAAGCTGCAACGGAGTTTGAAATCCTCATATGGAAGCCCAGGTAAAACCAAAGCAATGGCAACAACCACCGTACTACTTCTAGTAACCACTAAGAAAATAACACATCTTCCTCCAATTAACAACGGCAGGGGTGCTGAACAAGCTTTAGCACGGCTACGTTGAGATTTCAGGAAAATAAAATCTAACCCGACCAGAAAAATACCGGCCACGTATGGAGATTACGATGAATACCGAACAGCAGGAATACAGCCACAGATCCAGAACTACATGACCACAATCGGATTTGTACAGTGTTCACTTGGAGGTGTCCAATCTTCTACAGTCCCATATGATAACACGTTCTCAGAAGGAAACAACGAAGCACCTCTAATATGTTAATATTTCCAAAGAAAAACTACCTCAAATGTCGCTCGGCTTCGTTGTTGAGCGTGCTCTACAATCCCTTCATGAAGATTGTCGTAATCCATATATCAAGAACTTTAGATGAAGGTCAACCAATCCAGCAAGGATTCCGACAGAAACGATACTGCACGGACTTTCTCTGAGTTTTTGCTATTGTGATAGAACTTTGGTAGAAATACTAGCAACCCCTTGTCTACAATGAAAGCATAACATTCTAACTTGTCCAGAATAAAAGTTCAACTTTTGGCGACAATGAAAAGGTTAAACAGTGTCGAAACGAAGGCCTTAACTACGAAATGGATTTGTCTCAGCTACGTAGGACGAAAATGTAGTCCTCTCATAAAACCATTACTACCCCAAAAGAAACAGTTGTCCTATAAGGCGACACTATTCTGTCAAAGCTTTTCACAGCACCATTACATTGACCAATGGAGTCTCATTAGTGAAACGGAAAACGTATAAGTATTGATGGAAGATACTTGTTTTCAATTGGCGCTATAAACAAAAAGATAAGAATTTCAAAAATAAATAGCAAAAAAAGAGACCAGTTCAAAAAAATCATTATACCTCTTTAGATTGTTTAGCTTAAACGGAATTGTTACAAAAATCTATTGGATAAGGTAAAGGAACTAAAGAGATATACTGGCTGTTCACTCCCAGGCTAAGTAAGAGTCGATTTAGTAAAATTCATAAAAAGCTCATGACGAAATAGCAAACAAACTAAACCAACATTTCCTTGACTACGAAATTAGAGTAGCACGGGCCACGCTCGGACCTCACAGAGGACCTACTTATCAACTAGTGGACACAAAAGCGATCCTCGTTGCCCTCCGCTGCACGGCTAAAAGTGGATCGACACTTCAAGTACATCGTTTTCTGAACTACCCAAAGAGCGCTTGAAGCAAGTCTCCAGAACAAAATGTTAGCACAAAACATCAAGCTGGTTTCGGCAGTTCAAACCTTTGAAAATTATCAGGACTGAGAGGAAGAAGAATAGGAACAGATGAATTGCAACAGGAGGTAAGTGTTCTCTAAGAGATTGATATATAGAAACACTAGGCAAGCAAGACACAACAGCGACCTGCTCTTCGAATATCCTGTTGAAAGACTGTCTCAATGAGTAGGCCGAGTGATAAAACTGAGAGTGAGTGAGACAGAGAGAGAATCCAAATTTCCAATGTATGTCGAAGATCACCAAATATTTATGCTGTTTTATACTCCACGACGTCAAAAACTGTGAGCACAGTACACGATCCGTCCTGCGTATAAGCCGTTGGCGACTGAGTTCCAAGACATATTAGGACCACAACAAGAATACTGACTCAGGACTAGTGCCAAATATTACCCCAGTCGATTGTTTTGTATCTTAAATATGTTACATTACTTGCACCTTGATGGCCCAGCCTCACTGGTTGTCCGGAACCCAGCATAATCTCCACTTTTTGGAGATTTGCTGGCTTAGCCATTGTGTTTCTCTGGAGTCCCGAGGTCAGCGTGGTCAAATTCTGCTCCAGGTCATCACCACCACAGGCAGCCGCTGCCCTTGTGGATCAGAGGGAGATTTCCACCATGTTACTAGTTTGGTACCAGGATAGTGACCGACCCTGGTATTGGTTTATTCTTAGTTTGGCTTCTTGATGGAAACGTTAGACTCCTTCTTAGCTTGGGAGACCTAATCAGTGGGAGGAATCCTCTCGCAGTACATCGCAGCCCGACAACCAGGAACTTCTCCCCAGTCACGATGATGCGGTAAACCGTTGGACGGAATAGATTACATTGCATTATATATGTATACAAACCGAATAAGATAAGAACCAGCCATGACTTCATGATTGAATATCCTATTATAAAAGACGACATGAACTGTTGGATCACTAGGAATGTACTCTTCAATCAAATGGTTTGGATTTATGATAGCCATGTCTGCATCCAAAAACAGGAACCACTCCTCTGGCCATGCAAAAATTAGATGGGCTACAACACAGTGACGTTGGAACATGAACTGAAATGCTATAGAATCTATTGCATGAACAATCTAACAGTTACCAGAAATAACTCAAGGCATTGAGTGATTACTTCCACTGCCCTGAACTCACATCATTTTGAGGACAAGTGCGAGACAGAGTGGTGTTTTCCTCAACAACAATTACGTGGAGCGGATAGCGATGGTGCAGGGCATAGCACTGCACAGTGTCTTGTGCCTCTCTGTACTGTTCTTTGTTCGAAGCATACTGCACCACTACCACAATAGATATTGCTGTGTTGGCACCTGATAAAAATATGGTCTATCTATGAGAGAAAAGTGAATAAAAAACGAAGGACGACGAAAAATACTGATAAGATGATGAGTGGATGTCACTAGAATCCTACCACCGACCACGACTTGGAATCAAACCCAATCCCACATGACTATGCGATCTAATTATTCATATGTTCAAGCAGTTCCTAGAATATATCGACGGCTATATCTGTTATGCAGCGCAGTGGTCTGAAGCGCCTTGCAATACACATGGACTGCACCCCAGGTTCACCAAGTCTTCCAACCCTTCGAGGTCGGCAAATTGGTAGCGAACTTGTCTGTGGAAGGATAGCAGTACTGACTCGATACATCGGTAGGTCACCGATAGTCACTGTAGAGGCCAGATATGCATTCAATCACCTCCAAGAAGTCGAATGCATGGCGCATCCCTCATGGATTTATCAACGCCAAAAGCTTTGCCCTTTATCCTCTTTATACCTGTCATACTGCTCTATTGTCCGGGTACATAATATAATATGAATACGTTACAGTGGTCAACACGAAAAAAAAAAGACATGATACCTCTCCTGATCTGGATCGGAATAGAAACTTCGTGTCCATAATAATTCATTAGAGCAATGAAAGCAGTTCCGACATTTACTTCTTCAACGATGGTAAGTGATAACACAATTAATAGACAAACGATAAATCTGAGATGTCTATGCCGGGTAACAGGGAAAAGCACCTGGATATGCATTCACTTGTCTCCCGGACACAGCCTAAACATTGCTATTATCCCACTGATTAACTATAATGATAACTGTTATGAGGGAAGTTTCACTTCGAATGACGAAGATACGCTAACCGTTATTACACCGTAGATCACAATTATTCATTATATTAAGTAGGCAACAAAGTTCCCGAAGTATCACAGTTTTAAGATAAATCAATCAAAACGATGCGAAATGCAATTATGGGACTATCACTAATATTTTAGCAGTTTTAAAAATATACCAGATATGCATCAAGAAGTGCTAGCAAGGAGGCTTTAGAAGAGAAATAAAAGTTAAGAAAACAACAGTCATAACTGTTCAATAATAAACCAAGTGAAGAAACTACATGCACACTGGCTTGTCTTTGACATTTTTAAGGACATAGTCAGTGAAAGTTCGCAGAAATTTGGGGTACTCCTTCTTGTACACATGCCGCAATGCGGTTGTTGGTACCCATCCTCCTGGATGAACTAAAACGACTACTATAATGACAGATTGAATAAATTGCTGACTTATCCAATTGAAGAAATATAAGGGAAGAGACTACTTGGATGACCCATCCTCATCGGTTGTGTGGGCCCCAGAATGATCTCCTTTTTTCCGGAGTTTTGCTGGTTTAGCCATTGTAGGTGGTTCTTTGGAATTCCGACGTCAACCTGGCCAAAGTCTGCCCCACGTCAGCATCATCACAGGCAGTCGAAGCCTTTGTGGATCAGAGCGAAGTTTGCCACCATGCAACTAATTTCATATCACGACGGTGGTGGATCCTGGTATTGGTTTACTCTTAGCTGGACTTCCTAATGGAAACGCTCGAGTCCTTTCGATCCTGGGAAACTCTGCCAGGGGATGAATCCACTCGTTGTACATCGCATCTCGACACCCAGGAACACCTCTCAGCCACGATGAGGACCGTTGGGAGGAGGGAAGAAACTATCAACATGGAAAGCATTCATACCCAGCACAACTGTGAATTGTACCTGCCTTGCGAAACGTAGATAATATTACACAAAATGTTGTCACGAGAAACTTCAGTTGGGTTAACATCTTTAATCACAGTTTCGCATATCATTGAAACCTTAAGACCAACACGAACACTCGAAGAGGCGACCTAGAAATAATATGTACAAAATGGAATGTCAAACGGTTTAACGATAGAAAAAGGAACACAGTTTAAGTATACTAGGAGGTTATAACAATCAATATAAGACATTTTGGCTTCCCTCGAAATAATAACACGTTACTGCAAACGGCCACATATTTTCTAAGAGATAATATTTCTGACTAATATAATTTCAAAAGGCGCGTGTGGCGCAGTGATTGGAGCCGACACGGAGACACGCACGTGGAGTCGATCCCCGCGCCCATGGCCCACCAAACCTTCCATCCCTCCGGGGTCGGCAAATTGGTACCAGGCTTGTCTAGGAGGATAGCAGCACTGGCTCGATACATCGGTAGGCCACCGCGAGTCGTTGTACAGGCCAGATATGTATTCAATCACCTTCAACGATACTTAATGAAGTCGAATGCGCATCCCTCAAGGATTGATCAACGCCGAGAACTTTATCCTTTATCATTTAATATAATTTCAAAACCTGCTTACAGGAACATCCGGTCGTGTTACATCCTTGTTACATACGATATAAAGATCATGTGCCTCTTTACTCTTCAATTCATCCACTCTGCGAATATGTGAAACAAACAACGATTCACGAGATGCTGCTGGCCAGACCTTAACATGGAAAATAGGAAATTTCGTGAGTACTGCTAATGCCGTGGAATCCTAGATACGCGCATGAGAAGTTGGTTACTGAGGATATCACAGTTTTCTAACAGAAGAAATATCGTTCGTTCTATTGTTCTCGTTTTCCAAATACAGACCTCGACAAAATGTGACAAAAATACGATTTTGGGGCCCACAAAATCAGGATTTTACCTTGGTAGAATAAAAGATACAGTATGTTATTGGTGAAAAACTGTATATCCCAATGGTCTACATCTCAATTAATAAACGCTATGTTGATGTTGGTTTAAAGTCGAAAGCACTCATTAATTACACGCCATTTGAGTGGATAACAACTCACGTCGCATCTTAAGTGGTAACGGTAAAACTTCACGGTTACCCTATGTGAAGATATTCCAGTTTTACTAGTCACCATCAAATAACTCATAGTTAAAGATCGTCATATATGAGGTTGAGGCTAGTTGCTCACTGTTTTATGTTTTTGATGCAAAACCATGGTGTCACGACTGATCCTTTCAACGACACACATTCCATTTAATGTATGGTCCCACTCCATCTTGTACTTGTCATCGAAGAAGTAATGCATGAATTCAAGAGCTGTCACTCCCTTAAAGGAAATATCAACAATTCGGTGAATTCGAACGCCACAGAGATGCTGCTAATCAACCTTCACTTGGTGAACTGCTTTAAGTGGATCTATAGGCAATCCTCCATCAACAGTTTCTTCTCGTGTGTACATCTTCATTGCACCATCTTCGGCAAAAAGGGTCCAAACTTTTTCTTCAACACCAGCAAGAGCGTATCTTAACATTTAATTATATAAACCAGTAAAACAACGAATATAAAAAGTTTACCTGAGCTGCTCTTTCGTTAAATTGTCTATCAAATCGTAATAGGAGTGGGTATTCGGAATTAAAACATTGTCGTAATCCCCAAATAAAAGAGTCTGTAATTATGGAAAATCAAGAAGCAGTGATTCTAAGTAGATCCCGAGAATGAAAGAAAGCAACTATGCAACTAACTCGACTAGTTTTCTGCTCATTTTCTCGTTCGTCTCGGACGAAGTTTACGGTTATAGGGTTTTCAGATGAATGAGACTGGCGTTCCATAGCTTCCTCAGCACTATCAAACGACAAAGATGAATGTTCATCAGCGTCGTGCCACTCATCGCCACAATCACTTGTCTGCAGATAAAATGTTCCATGACTTCTGATAACACCATAATTACGAGAAATTTACTGATCACACAGCTCCAAAAATAACCACACTGAGCTTTTCAAATGCCAAAATGGTAATAACCCAGAAAGTTTCTATATGAATACAGAGCATACTAATGGCTATTTATCAATACTAATGCGGAAATGTAACAAATTTTCTATGGTCTTTGAAGGAAATATGCGAATAATGAACAGAATCTTATATGCACAAAGTGCTTATGACGCCAGTATTTAAAAATTATGCTTCAATTCCGACCTGCAGCCTTTAACCATGCAAACAAACGCCATAACTACAACAGGAGTACCATGAGAAGAACAATCAACCTTCCAGCACCGCACAGCTTTGTTCGACGACAAGAGATTGCCGATGTGTCACCCTTATCGCACTCCGCACACTCAGTTATGGGACACCGTCACCACTACTGAGTACAAGTCTATGAAAATAATCCAAAATTTCGGAAGTTTTTACCAGTTTCATCGGTAACTATAATAACTCAACGTAAAAACATGCAGAGGCTACCAAATTTCAGTATTTTTCGCCTTCAACTTTACATGAAAACAATAATTGCTCATTTGCGACAAAACTCAGCTTTAGGTAGAAGATACGGAAGGCAATGCGTGATTTTTTCGCCGTTCCCCTCCCATAATTATCGTTCCCTATTAATTCTTCAATCATTAATGCGTTTTACTGGAATCTTTGTTGGATAAGGCGAGACATCTGTGTACCGATAGCTAGTATAGTAAACGTGCCTCGTCGATTGAGAAACTACTAAAGATCCATACTTGATTAACACATACATAGAAGAGAAGCAGACAAGGATTTCCCACGCATGTTATAGAGCAGAACGTGAAAAAGGGATTCTTTTTTTAAAAAAAACCCACCGTCATTTAACCCCAGTATTCATAACATAAATTAACTATTCATACTGAAGTCGAATGACGGTCGGTTTTTAAAAACATAGATAAGCTATGTCCAAACTAATTTTGACCGATTGCTATATTTGCACTTCCGCCATGAAAATCGGTCAGAACAGCCGGCAATAAATCAACAGCAGTCCTACATAAAAGGACCCCTAGACTAGGGATACTTCATTCGAGCGCCGCTCTCAAGATTATTCGACTCGACACGACTACAAAGAACCAAAACGCTACGTTGAACAACTGTGAACCACTGACTCGGATAATAACGACTCTGAAGAAGTGCTACCTAAGGAAACATTTCTAAAACGTTCTGTTAACTCAACAATCTAAAAAGGAGAGCTAGTGATTCAATGGAAGTGGAGTGGTATAATGGTGTCAAAATGAATGGAGAAAATGAATACTGTTACGATGACCACGGTACATGTTCTCTTTAGATCATCTCAAGAACGTGCGTGGCCAGAAGATGCGACTAGAGGAAACTCTTGTAGGTACAAATGACCAGTAAACAAAACTAGCAAGTGATATCGACGATTTCTGTTCCCCACAGTTCAGATACATACTGTTTTTCTTCTACCTCGTCACTCAGACGGGTTTCGCCAACACACGGAGAATCTAGCAGGACAATGGGCAGATAGCCGGATTGATTGAGTCAAAGAATCAAGTATAAATGCCTTCCCCAAACTTTTGCTGTTTCTACGTATACAAGTAGCCAGGGCCATAAAAAAACCAGTACTTTTTAAAAATCGGAGATGTTTTGTCTGCTTTCATACAAGTATAGCAAAAGACACTATTCTGGTGCATCTGACGTAGAACGTGTCAAGTAGGTAAGGCATTAGATGCAGTCTCTGACACAAGTTTTAGTTTTTTGACTGGATTACTTCAACAATACCGTCAAAAAGCGAATTGCAGGGTTCCGGAAAGTGATGGCTGTAAATCCTACGTTTAAAAAGTGTACACTGCAAACGTGTAAAAACCGTAGGTTGTAAGAAAAAATGTTTTTGAGCATAAAGACTACAACATCGAACCAAACGAAAGATTGTGAGGTTCAATTTTGAAAACCAGTCCAGCTCTAAAGAAACTATGAAGGCACATTAACGAATGTGCACTCAGCGAAACATGATAGTATGATTCGCAGAAATCACGGATTCCAGGAATTATAAAGCATATTTAAGCATCAAAACTGTGGGAATTGCATGTTACATAAAAAAAATTTCTTCGAACTAATTGCCGATAGTATGGAAACTCTGTGAACGCCTAACTTCGTTTACTATCAACAATTTTTATGAAGTTGACTATTCAGACGGTACGGTTACATTTAGACCATTATCCTGAACAGTGTACCATCTCATGGTGTCGAGGTGTCCCTATGTAACCTTTATGGATGAAAAACAACAAAAAGGACTACTGCCAATTCCTTTATGGAAAGGTCCACAATGATACTGAGATATTTGCAAAACCCGAACCACAGATTAGATTTGAACCGCCGATTACCTCTTTCCACTCACGTGTTACCCACTGCACCACCGAGACCCGTGCTTTGACTTTCTCACCCAATTTTTTATTCTAACGATGCCGTCAGTAACCATCCGTCAGCGCGAATGATCTGAGCACAAATCGGCAGTGAACTCAGATAAGCTGCGGCTGCATTAAAAATCACAATGTTTGACACCTGATTTACTGCCTATTTTTTCAACATTATTTTCTTTCACTTTTATTTCTTTTCATTGTGGCTGTATTTCACATAACACCCCTTCATGAAATACAACAGGCAGTAAATAGAGAGTTAAATACTGTGATTCCGATTGCCCCTTCGGTTTAGAAGGACCCAATCCCTATTTGTACTCTCTAGATCGTTCCCTCTGACGGTGATTTCTGGCGGGACCGCAAGTGTAAAAACTGACTACGAGAAAGACAAACCACGGGTTCTCGGTGGTCCAGTGGGTTGTAAGTGAGCCCTCGTAAAGAATAATCGCTGGTTCGAATCTAACCTGGGGTCCGGGTTTTGTAAATATCTCAGCACCACTGTAGTTATAATCTTGAAAAGAATCTAGTGGTGATAAAATGTAACAACCTTGGCGATTTTTTAACACTTAGAGACCAAGGCTAGTTCTTTGCAAATCACTGAAAACTTTTCGGTAAAAACACTTGAGTCGAAATGTAATCGACATACAGAGGAGACTTTTTCTATCTGTTTAAAGGTATCCACCTTTCTTAAAAGCGTTAGTTGAATCTCAAAGTTAGTCAGAATTAAAATTCACGAAAGAAATGAAAATGGAGTTCAAATTTTGAAAATTCCGAGCGAAATCTCGACAGCCACAAACATCAACAGAGCATCTGGGAAATTACAGAGCTCCCATAGGCGAAATACTGCTTGCTCAACTGCTTCCCTTTTTCAAAATACGACCCTAAACAGAAAAGTGCACAAACCACGCCGTCTTGAGAAGATCAGGACTTCATTGTGTAGCTTTATCCTGTTGATAAAGATTTTTAAATTACAATATTTCTCGTATCAATTAATAAAGTTCACCTCGAGCTAATATTTCTTGGTTTAAAGTATAAAGCTTCCACTATTTCCGCATCATGAGTGGAAATCAACTCAAGACGGACGCTAAGTCTTACCGTCTAGTAGGAGAGTATTGTAAGGCACATAACTAAATATGATTCAAATGCATTTAAATCGAATTCAACGCTAAAACTGATTTTAATGTTACCAACACGGTAAACGCAATTTAAACCACGGTAGGAAGTAAAAACTGAACCATAAAAGGATGCCCTATTGTCAAAAGACGTTCTCTACAACGTAACAAAAACTGAAATTTTTAAACTTGGTAAAGGACTATTTTACGATTACATAAAACTGAGGAAGAATCAAAGCAATTACTAACCACATCGCTGATTAAATGAGGCGCTGTATCGAGACACACGGTATCCTCCTCAGAGGCAGTCCCCCGTTCGTCTCCTATTGGTAATGGAGAAGATGGGCACGGTGACAGTGATGTGCATGGCACCCATTTGTTTTGTGTCTCATTAGCATGCTAAAAGCATATTCAACTATACTAACATCAAAAAACCAAAACCAACGATCAGTCGTTACGAAACTTAAACTGTGCTGGCTCATTTTGTTGGTAGTGATACAGCAAAAACAGTGCAACCGGAAACACCACCCTGATTCTTTATATTCTTGTTGGGCAAACACAAGGTGTTATTTCTTCGTTCACAAGCGAACTAACGCTTCGGCGGATTTCTCTTTCTTTAGGACCAGGAACGGTCAAGTTGACCACAACCTACCCAGCCGAACATTTGTTTGGCTCCCCTGTTTCAGTTATTTTCTCTGTTTGATTATGGATGTATTTGGCTGGGCAAATTGCGGTCAACTTGACCTCTCTAGACTCTGAGGAAGGCGAAATCCGCCGAAACGTCAATTCATTTGTAAATAAAGAAATAACATAACATCTCGTCTTTGCTCAACAAGCATATAAAGAAATGTTCGACCAATGTCGAGATTGATAGAGAGTCTGTGGCGTGAATTGCCAACCTGATTCTTTGCAAGACTGATAATCTGGTTGATGTTATCAAGCATGGCAATATGTGTCGCGTTAATACACAAAATTCTAGCTTGTGGCACTCCAATCTGCTGCAGATCCCTTCGAAGTGACATCATCTGCTCGCGACACATTGTTCGATACGCCTCCAACTCAGCGATACGGGAAACAACATTTTGATCCTAGAAGCACAATGTCACCGAAAGCAAGAAATGTGGCAACAAAAATGGTGCCAGGTTTCGAAATAAGCTAAGCTATACTTCAGCCTTCTTATCGAATGTCAGTGAAGAGAGAGAAGTGTTGCTCGAATGAGTTTTAGGGGAATTAGTGCCATAATCTGAGTCGTTCTGAAAATAACATCAGAAGTCTGATGATATTACTGGAAATCGCACTACGGAAACATTACTGAATCTTGCGTTAGAGCCTTTACCCAAAGGGCTCGCATGTGAGTGTTTTCAGCTCTGAGATGCCAGGCAATATCCCCTCCAACCGACACCATGAACTCACAGTCGTTGAATTCATGCAACTGGAAGTGCTCTCATAGAACTATCTCAAGCACAATAGGGAAGAACCACATCACCTCGCTACACACGATAGCTCAAGTTTTATGAAGAATGAGAGACTCACAGTAATCTTAATGCTCTTAATAGAAACACTGCCTCGACATACGGATGCCTGGTCCTCCTTACTAATGTAGTACAACAGGTGTCCATGTTTTATCTCGAAATATCGCTGTCTCCAACCATTAATGTAATTCGTCCATTTAAAAAGCGTTCCGCATGACGGAAGCACCCTTCAATAAAACAAAATTCCAAAATTTTGAAAGAGATCGTGACGAAAAAGGCGGGAACATCGACAACATCGATTCTGAAAGGAAATTAAAGAGAAACTCACAATCGGGATTGGCTAGATTGAGCTTCCATCCATTCAGAACTGTAATCGGTGCAGGTACTTTCCCTTTCCAGGTAGGCTGAGCAAACAGTGAAACCGCCTAGAGCAGACGCATTTAAATGACAGCCCTGTAACATCAAACATCATTCATCCCAAAAAGAGCAATAGGTAATCAACGAATTAGCCTTAAAACAAACTGAACCATGGGAGCACCATAAACATGACATTGCAAACAATATAGTTAACGTAATCGAAAGCAATCCCAACTCGATCTATGGACTGACAATCACAGAATCATCCAGGATCCATCAACGATGATAAGTGAGCACTAAAAAACGCCAGAGCACCGTCTGAAATACAGAAAACCCGCCTGAATTGAAACCATGTAGATCCATTACAGCTGTCGAACCGTTGTACTACGAACTTAGCAAACAAACAAATAAGATATGAGATACAGACGATTAAGCTATGCAAATTCAAGTTTGTGAGGAGGTCCGCCAACAGCTGAGCACTTGAACCACAGCAGTACCTCCACGGACGACGAGCCACAATACAAAGACAACACCAAAACTTCTCTTAGTCTTAAGACTCAAACAGGAACCAGTACATCTTTCCCTGGACCTTCAAAAAATGGTTGGATTCGATCCGATCACATCCGACCGCAAGAGCACTCAATCATCGCTGGCAACGCGCCAAGTTTCGAAGACTCCAGATTGTGGCTGCATCCATTCCGTGCGTACGGTAGCGAGGATGGTTGCGGCCGGCGGAATGGGGCCATCGGCGCGCTATCCGCAGCCCCAGTGCAGGTTGCGTCGAGGCTTTTCTGTGGCACGCGGTGCTGGCGAATTTGTGAGAACATGTCTACCACCGAAAGGACGTTCATTGCCGTGAAACCCGACGGTGTGCACAGGTTGGTGAGCTTGACACGCAGTTCTTTTTCTATGGAAGCCTAGACCGAAGGTCACCTTATCACCTTTAGGAACCTTGTCGGGAAGATAATCCAAAGGTTTGAAGAAAGAGGTTACAAGTTGGTCGCACTTAAGATGATGACTGCTTCTAAGCAACACTTAGAGGTAAGATTCTTAGCAGATCGTCATTTTTGTTGCTCAAGTGATGCATACATACCTCTACGCTAAATATGGGTTTTCACAAATTTCGGTAGGAATACTGCAAAAGGCAAATTTTTGCTGTTTTTACAGCGTCTTTTGTACATTTAATAAGCCATTTCATGTAGTGCATAAGCAAACCTTGCGCCTACAGCAGATTTCTTCGCTCGAATACCTGCTTTCTGCACAGGTTCACTACAAAGACCTCAAAGACAAGCCGTTCTTCCCTCATCTGATCGACTACATGGGATCTGGTCCAGTTGTTGCTATGGTTTGGCAGGGTCTTGATGTCGTTAAGCAAGGGCGTTCCATGCTTGGCGCCACCAACCCGCTAGCATCTGCTCCGGGCACAATACGTGGCGACTTCTGCATACAAACGGGTCGTAACATTTGTCACGGGTCCGACTCAGTTGACTCGGCCCAAAGAGAGATTGCACATTGGTTTAAGCCCGAGGAAATAAATGATTATGAGAGCCCTTTCATCAAGACATGGGTTTACGAATAGGCTGGTCTTTGTATCTGCGCGTCCTTGTTGCGTTGTTTATCAGAATGAAGTTTTGTGTAGTGCTTTCTGTTGTTGTAACACCACACGTTCGGCCTTCATTTCATCGATAGGACAGCTCATGTATTAAAGGATGATACATAATCTTTATTTTCGACTAACATTTCGACATATGTCCTCGCCGGATTGTCGGGCATCGAATCGGATCATTGGCTCTGAAGACGAGGTCGTCGAAATGTTAGCCAAAAGTGAAGATTATATTCGTGTCGTTCGTGTAAGCTAATCAAAGAAAGAATCCAAGATATTAGTGATCCCGAACACTAGGAAGAGGCATGTTTCAATTTTGTAGACATATTGATAGAGGAAATATGACAGCTGTTTGAAAGAGGATCACTAGGACTTTATTGTTAACAAGAATACAACGAGTCATCCGAGCAATTGTCCAAGTTTCTGCGAAAGAGCTGTGTTGTAGAAATCGCTTTCAGGTCGATCAAGGTGATTTTCGAAATCACTCAAGTTGCGATAAAGTTTGTTATAGATGGCTCGTGATAACGTCGTCAGTGAATCGGATGACGTGTCTAATCTGTAAATACAAAGCGTACCAGTAAAATGCATTATTTGGATACAAAGGATATCTCAATGACTAACTCCCTTTTTTCGAACTAGGCTTCCAGACTATTAAGAGCAAACTTTATTCGCATTTAGCCGATTGTAGAGTGCTTGACAACCTATTCAATAAGGGATTTTTCCCCATTATCTCCAAAAGACGCATGTAGCACAGTGGTCGGAGGCGCCCTACAATACACGTGAGATGGATCCCTGCGCTCCAGGCCCACCAAGCCCTCCGTTCCCCAGAGGTCGGCAAATTGGTACCAGACATGCCTAGAAGGATAGCAGCACAGGCTCGATACATCGGTAGGCTACCGCGAGTCATTGTAAAGGCCAGATATGCATTCAATCACCTCAGACGATGCTCATAGAGTCGAATGCATGGTATATCTCTCAGGGATTGATCCACGTTGAGAGCTCTGCCCTTTCGCCTTTCTACTGATTTGTGGCTGTGAAAACTTCTGTTTTACGAAGTCAACACACTCATCACAGTTGATGATTTCAAGTAATGAATAGTATTTTGAAGCAATATACCATTATTTTTCTCCATATAAGAACTAATGCAAAAAGTTATTTTCCCTAGTTATGGAGCACGTACAGAAATAGCGGCGTCATTCTTCCGTTATCTACAGATTAGTACTTTTCTGAAAAAAGTTCTGATGTACAAGTAGCGGTGACTGTCTATGGTGAAGACTTGAGAAACTATTCAGGGATCCTAGAAATATAATTGGCATAAGGAAAGAGCTCGTTAACGTCCACAAGTGTTAACCACCGTTACGCGTAGTCATCAGTCTAGTGGTTGGCACGAGGTTACATTCGTCCCCTGTTTGTACGTAATAGTGTAAAATATCCAATTTGTAGTCCCAAAGAAATCCGAGAGCAATAACTGTGACTATAAGGGAGAGGAAAACGGGAGGTCCACCAAAAAGATGTAATCCGACTATTGAAAATCAAGCTACCTTACCATTAGTCTCCGAGTATGGTGGACAAACTTATAAGTGAGAATGGTTCAACTCGATAAAATGGAAGTAAAACTCGTTTAACAAAACCTGATTTCTGGCAAACCAACTAAACCCTACTTGTCGTTCATCAAAGAAACACTGGTGGGAATACATGCTCGTGTTCGTTTCGTCGATGAAGTCTTACAGAAATTACGAAACACATCAGCACTGAGACGACGTTTCGTTTCAGTTTTAGGTCAAAAGGGTTGAAAGGAGAACACATAACTTCGCGTTGCGTAAACATGTTGTAAAGTTCTGCAAGAAAATTCTGAGAGCACTAGTCTTTGCAGACTTCGAAATTCTCCGTAGATATTAAATGTTCATAACTGGGAAATAAATTAATCAATCAGTTACGGGGTTACGGACGATGTGCCACAAGTCCGATTAAGGATCAAATGCTAATTGACTGCAAATGTCAACAGACTCTGCATGGTACGCTTTACAGATTTCCCTTCTGAATGCCAATTAATCTATCTGTTGCAGAACTTAAACTGTTCCAAATTAAAGGCAACGGGATGGTATTGGCATCAGTACATATAGTCCACGTTGTTACTCCCAGGACCAAATTTTTCACCTCGGCGTTGATCAAAAGTTCACTGTTTTCTTGATAAGCAAACATGAGGTATTTATAGGGTTCATTCACAATAGCTGAGTTGGCAATTTCACCTTCCTCAGAGCCTGGAAAGGTCAAATGGACGCGCGATCTACTAAGCGAAATACTTCCATAACCCAGCAGATAAGAATTAGAACATAAATATTCATTAGCACAATGAACCTTCTTTTAAACACTCACCGTTTTAGCTTATTATTTACTGCCTACTCTTTTTTTAACGGCAGGGTATAGATTGTGAAATATACCTTCAATGATGCTGAGATATTTGCAAAACTCCGGACCGCAGGTGTTATGCGGTGGGGAACGAACGCCGATTTGAGCCCTCCAGATCAATCCCGCTGATGGATGCTTGCTGATGGCAAAAGATTGATAGAACTAGCTGAGAGAGAGGCGAAACGAAGGACCCGCGTGGTGTGGTGGTGGACGCGGTACTCCCCGGAAAGGACAATAGCGCGTTCGTTCCCCACCGCATACACCTGTGGTCCGGAGTTTGGCGAATATCTTAGCATCATTGAAGTTATAACTCACCGTTTTGTTTTTGCTAAGAATTCCAATTACATTAAGGAGACGAAACGTACAGAGTCCTGGCATGGGCGAGGAGTGCCTAACCCAGGTCAAAAAATCACCCTGAGGTATGGCACGAGGTCACAAGGCACTATTCCTTGAGGTTTTTTTATACTTTTGGGATTAGTCCAAAACGCTTCAAAAGCTTTACGCGCTCATTTTTAGATTCCTGTGCGATGATTGCGACTTTTAATTCAAGATATTCTTCGTTATAAATCTGTCTTATGCGCGCCCCGTGTTCTGCTTCATTTTGAGTTTTTCAACTATTTTTTCAACTTTTAACCGACTAAACAACCAACTACTTTTTTCAACTTTTAATCGGATGAAGAGTTGTCCACCCGTTTCGTCAACAGATTCCTCCACACACGCTTTACAAGAAATTGGGTACACTGTACTCGAACTCGTGCAATCACCATCTCTACCGTTGGGGCATATTATGCAATTTTTCGTTGTATATAGACTGTCATATGTGTGGTAACGAACTACCTGACGTCTTAGTGTCCGCTTGCTGTCTAAGGAGCCCTCGAGAGAAAGGAGGTGGTGTTAATGCGTCTACTTGTTTTTCGTTCCTGTGTAACGTATCTGACCTGACTTTGTAACGGAGTCGATCTTGAAATTTGCACAAACTGCATGTCATCCTACGCAAGGTTTCTTCAGAAATGGGTTGCTCTGGTGAGAAACTTGGATTCAAGTCTAATAGCGTGCGAGCGCAGTCAGAGAGAGTTATGCTTCCCAACACGATGAGCCTTGACTTTTCTTCAAGCTATCGACCCCAGTTTGAGTTTTGCTACTTTTATTAACCGTTTTTTCTCCGTTCTATTCAAGCTAATTTATGCGATTGGTTTAGTAAACTTTCGAATTTTGTGCTTAAGGTTACTTTAGCATTCGACCTAATAGAATTGCAAACCAATCAGTTTCGTCGTCAAGGAAACAGTGAATTATTCAGTTAAAATTGGCATGTTCTCTCGTGTTAGGTCTAGGCGGGAGAAATATGGGCCTTATTTTCGTTCACATAGGATCTATATATGTTAAACTTTAGTGAATGCTGTGTAAGGCTTCACAATAGAGTAATCCAGAAATATGAGTGAAACAATCGATACATGATCGACAAGCCTAAACAGGGAAAATACATGGAAACCATGTTCGATTGAACCTTACAACATTTGCAATGGAACGTATTGGTTTGACAAGATTATAATCAACTCGCTAGCCTACAAATGCTGAAGCACAAATTTCTGCAGTCACGAAATCCTCACTACATGTAGGTAATCAACATGGCACACGTACAGAGCGAAACATCATCGAAATACACCCTCTCTTTCTATAAAATTATCAGTAGTTGAGCAGGAGTTAGAATATGATCACTGTGTATGATAATGAAGGAATGAATCGTCTAAAAAATTTGTAACGAATTCACAAAATTGGGAGTCGCAAGGCAACGACTACTGAGCACCCACCTTCGACGACGCGAAAGGCAATCCGTAGATTCTCCATAGGCTTAGATTACCCCTTCTAATAGCAGAGAAATGTTGTTAACTTGTACATTACATCAATATTCATACCTATCACTTCACTGTAGTCACACATATGCTATACGAAAAGCCAAAGCTCTACTACATAAACCAATTCGGAATCTACCCAAACACGATATAACAAAAAAAAAAAAAAAAGATAAAGCTCTCGGCATTGACCAATACCTGAAGGATGCACTCGACTTTATTAGGTATCGTTAGGAATGAGTGGATGCATATCTGGCCTTTACAATGACTTGCGGTGGCCTACCAATGTATTGAGCCAGTGCTGCTATCCTCCCAGGCAGGTATGATACCAACTTGTTTTACCTTGGAGGGATGGAAGGCTTAGTGAGCTTGACATGCGAGATCGAAACCATGTGAATTGCACGACGCCTCTAGCTACTGTACTACACGCGTCCACCCAAACCACCTGCTTAATATTTTTTAATCAAGAAAATTCGTCTCTAAATAGCAAAACTACTATGGACTGTGACGTCAATACCACAGTCAGCAAAAACAAATTCGAAAAGTGCATTCTGTGATACCGACCGTGGTCCAAGTTCAAGAATCATATTCGATTGACTAAGCGTTGATAACGCTACTACTTTAGTCTGAAGACAGTAAGTCTCATTACCATTTACAAGAGTTTGAAAAAACTACTTCAGGGTTTAACTTTTTATTTACTGCCTATTAATTCTTCAGAAGGGCGAAGCAATGGCCTCAGTGGTGTATTGGGTAACGCGTTAACCCACAGAAAAAGTAATCGCGGGTTCGAATCTGACCTGCATTTTTGCAAATATCTCAGCATCAAAGTGGTTGTATTTCAGGGTTCTCGGAAAAGTGATGTTTAATAGGCGTTTAGCATGGTACTGAAGTTAGATACGAACTCGACAATATCCATGGATGAAGACCGCAGGAAAATGAGACTCATGCGGAGCCGGATTCAGCGTGTTACATTGCATTCGATTGATTTGTCGAATAATATCGAAAATCGTTAATGTTCTGGAAGTTTTAATTTTGAAGAAGAAAACCTCCGTCCGGTCATAACAGTACAACGACCGCCTCGACGAAGACCATGGAACGTCCTAAGATGGAAACTTTGGTACTCCACGAAATATCATGCACGAGCAATCAATACGTCAAAATGCAACGAAGATGAAGTATGCTTAAGCAGCACAGAAAAAAACCCACATACGCACACTACCAACTCATTCAGGAGTGATAGCTGTGGGACAAGGAAACGAATGGAAGAACTGCTGTAGGACGTCACACGAGCACGCATATCAAATTGTAATGTGAAATTCACAAGCAGTGCAAGGATCTTTGCGCAAGATTCTCTTGAATTTTTGCATGTAATACATAGGGATAATAACCCAAAAGTTAAAATTAATCATAAATGGTGGGACATTGGTGCGAACGAAAAAATTCCAAGAAGAAAGCAACTAGCACTCTTCTCCTGCTGTGTCCTGCTTCTCCCTTCTTCTTTAGAAAAAAATTGTGGTTCACTCTTATCAGAATTTTAATATTGTAAAGAAAATTAGGATGGCAGGTGTGAATGTAGAGCATCGAGGCATGGAAGTCTACAAAACGACGTATGAGAAAGTGCAAAACCACTAACCGCGTGTCCTTCCAACTTTCCCCGTCTTTAATATAAGCTTCAAGTGAATTGTTCTCGCAGTCTGCACTCAGATTCCAGTTTATGACTTGCATAAGGACTGCGTTCGTACCACAAACCGAACTGACATTCTCACATAATCGTATCGCATAAGGATTCAAGCTGCAAAAAATCAAATATTTGAGTACAACTCTGGTTTAAAATTTGTAAACGTACTAGAACAGATCCATACTTCTGAAGAAATATTTTGGCAAAAAAAATGCCAAAACCAGAAAATAGGTAACTTAGGAAAAATTCTCTCACAGCAAATGCACAACTACATATCGCCGTAAAATTCGGAGAAAACGGGACCATTTTACCAAAAGTGCTGAGGACTATTTTCAACGGCATTCAATAATAATGACACAGGTCTTGCAGCCCGTTAACCAAGTGGAAGGAATGTTAGCCAGTTTAAATGTCGGATAGTTCAGTCCTCAGTTCAACAGAACTATGTCGATAAGAAACGAACTTGGGTTCACATTTAAAAGACAGGAAATTTCCGATCCAATCCACTACGTCTACTTCGTCACCTCTCCCACGCATGTGGGCATGTGCACAACAGGAGTGTTCTGTCAAATGATGAGCTGCATTTCATCAGAAAATCTCACATAAATAGGAGACAACTCAAAGTTATTAAACCATACATTTACAATTTTCTCATAATATTCACACTACATCACTCCTTTCGCAAATTCTCTAATGCCACAAGCTTGAAAGCCACAATCAAGCAAAATTGTTTGAAGGGCACAAGTAACCAGATGGTAGCGTATTTTCCACCTGAATCCAGGACTTTCATTCTGCTGACATAAACTGCTAGCTGTGATGGTACATTGATTGCAAAGCAATTTATTTGAGCACAACAGTATTGAGAACCTAGTGAACCTAGCAACAACCTCTTATGAAAACCAGCAACACGACGAAATGTTTTATTTTGAAAATTATAAAGTGAAAGGAATAGCTCTCCTCGACATTGGTTTAGTATAATATCTGTGGTGGATAATCAGTCGATTGAAAACAAAACGTAAATTCATAAGACCAACAAGAACATCTGTTAGTCTGCGTCCAGCGTGAATTGAAATCAGCTCATGCCACCACCAATGTATTGTATATCCACCTTTCTTAAACTCACGAATGTGCCGCCAAAGTGTTACCTAGTATTATAGAGTGCGAGTTGCTTTAAAAATACGATTACCTTTTATCTTTATAGTTCTGATTGGAGAAGTATACACCGACAATATTTGGATGCGAAGCATGAATAATTGCCAACGCTATTTCAAGAGACGGTGCTAGGGGAGACGACTCATGTGAAAGTGGAACGGCAGCAGAAACCTTGAAAAGGAACAGATTACTCAATGTTTTTCATCAATAAGCAGACACGAGGTTGTTAATATAGAATTTATTAGAACACAATTGCTGACGTCTCGGCGGTTTCGCCTTCTTCAGAACCTGGAAAGGTCAAATTGAGATGTGATCTACTCAGCCAAACACTTTCACAACCCTAGCAGATAAACTTGACAATTCGATTTGCATTCGCATAAGAAACAGCTTCATTCAACCACCTACCGTTTATTTGTTGTAAGTATTTAAGTTATTTGGTGGATAGCCGCCGCACAGAGTAATACATGGTCGATAACTGTGTCCATGTCAAGTCATTGGATCAGCCTGAGGTATGGCGCCAGGTCACGCGTGATGACAAGACACTCCTCCTTGCGGTTCATTTTTGAATTTTTGGCATTGATCCAAAACGCTTCAAGAGTTTTACGCGCTGATGTTTTTGATTCCCGCGTAAGGATAGTGACTCCTACCTCAAAATCTTCTCCGTTGTGTTCTTGCATCCTATGCGCGCCTAGTGGAGTATTTTGTTTTAGTTTAGATTTACCGACTAGATGTTCTTTTATGCGGACGCAGAGCGGTCTACCCGTTTCGCCAACATATTCGTCCTCGCACGCTTTACAAGAGATCAGATAGACTGTACCCGAACTCATGCAATCACCGTCTCTACCATTTGGGCAAATTATACAGTTTTTTGTTGTACATAGACGGTCGTACAGGCGGTTGCGAACTAGCTGGCGTCTTAGAGTGTCCGGTGGTATTTCTATCACTCTTACGGAATTCTCTAGACCGGCCCTTATTAAGCAGCGTTTTATAGCTGCACTTATTTCGTTNTAACTGTGTCCATGTCAAGTCATTGGATCAGCCTGAGGTATGGCGCCAGGTCACGCGTGATGACAAGACACTCCTCCTTGCGGTTCATTTTTGAATTTTTGGCATTGATCCAAAACGCTTCAAGAGTTTTACGCGCTGATGTTTTTGATTCCCGCGTAAGGATAGTGACTCCTACCTCAAAATCTAGGTGTTCCTTTATGCGGACGCAGAGCGGTCTACCCGTTTCGCCAACATATTCGTCCTCGCACGCTTTACAAGAGATCAGATAGACTGTACCCGAACTCATGCAATCACCGTCTCTACCATTTGGCAAATTATGCAGTTTTTTGTTGTACATAGACGGTCGTACAGGCGGTTGCGAACTAGCTGGCGTCTTAGAGTGTCCGGTGGTATTTCTATCACTCTTACGGAATTCTCTAGACCGGCCCTTATTAAGCAGCGTTTTATAGCTGCACTTATTTCGTTTGAAATAAAGGGCAACAGGAACGGAGCCTTGTTTTCGCTAGAATTATCGCTCTGGGGCGTGGGATTTCCTCGATGCCTATCCTGAGAAGCTACAGTTTCGTAACCATTTGAAATGGCTATTTGCCGCGCCAGTTTCGAGGATTCTTCCCTCTGCTCTCTACCTGTGCACACGCTAGCGGCGGTTCGAAACATATTTCTTATAAGCGCTCTTTTAGTGTGTGAGGGGTGAGAGGAGCGGTAGTGAACCACTATATTCTTACTGCTTGGCTTTCGATACCATTTTGTGTTGTAGCCGTTCTCGGATAGGTTAATTTGAAGGTTTAGAAAAGTTTTTCAGTTTTTTTTTTCAAAACTGAACAGCGAATGGGTCAAAACGGCAAGCGCAGCAGGTTTAAAACCAGCAGACATTTCGCATCTAAAGATCGAAG
>UYYA01004655.1:0-66694 GCA_900624975.1 Angiostrongylus costaricensis
CGTGTCTGCTTATTGATGAAAAACATTGAATTATCAATTAATGCCGAGGTTAACAGAAAGTCGGTCATGGGAATTAAAAGACAGATCAATTTTCAACAGGTGTAGTTGGTGGTTAACTTACTTTACTAACTTACTTACTTAACTTTACTTACTTTACTTAACTTACTTTACTTACACTTTACTAAAGGTTTGGATAGTGAAGCTGAAATATTTGCAAAACTCCTAACCGTAGGTGGCTGCGGTGGGATCGAAGTCGCTATTACCTTCTCGGGGAGCTAAAGCGTTCACCACTATGCAGGGCTTTCGTTTCGCTTATCTCTCAGCTGGTTTCCTATCGATCAGTGCCATCAGCATTGGATAGTGTTTGGAAAGCAAGTGAAAGGAGTAGAACAGTCAACTCTATGTTGAATATTACTAAATTGTGGCAACCACACAGCAAAACACGTTTTTATTCCTTTCGCGATCGCGGGCCACTTCGAGCTCTTCTGACACAATGTTCTAGAGTATGGTCGGAATAGACATTGAGATCAAGATGTTGTAATATAATCAGATGTCTGTTAAGTTTGTCAAAAAACGAGGAAAGCTGATTTATCCAGGTTTTTGTTGTATTACGCGGTTTCCTTACATGCTTTCCGCATCTCTCTGTATATGTCTCCACGTATTTGTTATGGTCCTCCGTCTATGTTTCCATGTTCTTGGACGCCTCCTGTGTGTGTGATCTAACTTCCCTGCGTGATGAAAAATGTTCATCCACTATCTACCACCTGTTAATAGTTCTCTGCATGGTTTTGCACGATAGTCGAAGATTATTCCAGGCCCTCATTCATATTTATTATATCCACTGTTTCCATTCTGCCGTTCGTGAACTGGTTTTTCCCAAATATAGTGTCCCTGAGACCATCCATTCATGATAGCTTTTCTCCGCTGCAAAATCTCTGTCCGGGAAGATATCGACTGATTGAAAATAGGCTGGCAAACGGTCCTTGTGTCGCGAAGTAGTCCAGACAAAACATGAGCATTGAAATCAAGAAGTACGGTCTGTAGCATGCATTAGCCTATATATAGCAATTAATGTGCATTCTCTTGTAAGGACAAACACTTAGCTACTAAAAAGCTAGCTCCAAAAACTAAACAAAACAGTAGTGGAGTAATATTCGATCTAAAAAGACTAAATGTTGTTCCGATCTTTTAGTTTTTTGAAAGCTAGTGCTAGAAAATGATGGACTAATGGACGTGAACAGCGGTGGACAATAACGAGTGGATTCCAATCAGATAGTAAGAAAGATATCGTCTGTCTGATAGAGTGTGGTGGAAGCAAATTTTTCCTCTTTCACTTTCTTTTAGTAGGAAAACTCCCACAGCTGATGAGATGATCACGTTGTTCGTTCACTAACAATGTGTGTTAATCCACTTACGAAAAGCTAGAGAGCTAGTGATGATGCGACACAAGGAATCGTGAGCCTTTTCTCTTAGGGAACAACAAGGATGCCTGCAATACCGATACAGAATGGATTCTTAAGCGCTAAAATATTTCTTAAACAGGAATAACCAAGAAAATAAAGTGAAGGAGCAAAGCCTAAAATTTGTCATAAATTTGGTTCGATTTAATGGGTTTCTTCAAAATGTGAAGGGTTAAAAGATTTGGCCGTACGATGTACTAAAATTAGAAACAGTAACAAGAAGTCCAACAATGTCACTGCTGTAACTTTATTTTTCCTTAGTAAATCCCATTTCTGGTGATATTATAGATAAATTCTGGGATTCGTATAGTGCATTAGGTAGAAGTGCCCTGAAACACACACTGGGTCGGCTTCCAGGTTTAATCCCACGTTCTGTGATCATGAATCTTCCATGAGCTTGGGTCAGCTAATTGTACCAGACTTGTCTGAGAGGATAAAAACACTGATTTACTGCATCGGTAGAGCATCTCAGGTCATTCTATAACACAAATTTGTATTCAATCATCTAAGGGAAGTTGATGAAATCGAATTCATGGAAATGATAAACGTTGACGGCTTCATCCTTCCACCCTTTAGGCAAATAGTGATCAAGTTTGTGCGAGAAAAATAACTAAAAAGAGCTTTATAAAAGTATGTCGAAAAAAGAAAAGGTAGAAATGATGACTGTAATCACTAACTAAGAAAGGCTCTCTCTTTTAGAATCGGTCCAGGTCCTTCGTGTCGTGCTTCAGGCGGCTTTCTTAATGGCGAAGAACTGAACGCTTACGGTTTGCCGTTGATAACAATCAACAAGACAATACTGGCACAATCATAATAAAAAAACGAATGGAAAGAAAGAAGTACTAGTGACCATTGTTGATGAGTGAAAGGTGAACGTCGCCGCAATCTAAGCCATAGGATTGCAAATCAGATGAATGAATCCAACGTATGACATTTGTCATGAGAACAATCGTTGGGAAAATCACAACCGTCACTAAATAGACGAACATCTGAACATGTCATGGTAACAAGCATTTCATCACAATGGTTGAAGGTCTACGAACATTGGCGTTAGCGCAAAAGGAGATTCCTTTCTCAGTTCTCACTAAGAAACCTCTGACAAAGAATGAATAGAAGGCTTCAGCACTTCACAATAAGTTTAACCGTTAATCGATCGAAAGTCAAATCGCAGAGGAAGATTATGAGGTTTTTATAAGAGAATGTGCTTGTTGAAGAATTTTTTCATTTAAAAAGAAAAAGAGGGCGCGTGTGGTGATCGGAGGCGCACTGCGATACACACGGGATCGATCCCGCGCCCAATGGCCCACCAAATCTTCCATTCCTCCGGGGTCGGCAAATTGCTACCATACTTGTCTGGGAGGATAACAGTACTGGCTCGATACATCGGTAGACCACCGTGAGTCATTGTAAAGGCCATATATGCATTCAATCACCTCTAAACGATGCTTAGTGAAGTCGAATGCATATCTCGCATCCATCAGGGATTGATCAATGCCGAGAGCTGTATCCTTTTTGTTTTTGTCAACAAGAAAAGGTGAAGAGTCATTACGTGAGAAAAGAAGTTTCGACTTGCTGTCACTAATCTTCGACATGTTTTCTCCCTGAATGCGAGATTAAATTAGGACCTTTTCTTTTTAAAAATCTCTTTACAACTTGAGAATTTTCATTGTTTGTTTAAATCACTTTATACTTTATGGTCGCGATCGCGGGAAGAAGTTTTAATCCATGAACCCCGGTGTGAAAATTTTTTTTCTTTGCACGACCCATCCATCCCATTCATATCTACTATGGGGATCCTACACTTCTCGCATTCGGTCCGTTTCGTCGCGCCCATCACACCATACGTGTCCGAACTCTGCGTGTAGCTATGGCTCTTGCTTGTGGATTTCAGCATTTATTAACGTCGTCGAATTCTGGTCGACTCGATTTTAGTTGCTATTTTCGGTTGACTGAGTCAAGGCGTTTTCGCCTGGATTTCAGGGATTGAAACAGGCATAACTCTGGCAACTATTTCGCAATCCTGGAGAGATGAGAAGTTTGACGATCCCGATGCGACGTTGATCTAGGACGGTAATCGTGAAGGGCAGCATCGCTACCACTACGCTATTCGCGCCGGAAAAAAAATGCCATCATTTTAAATAGTTGTTCTCAGTGTCGTTATCAGGTTTTCAGTAGGTTGAGAGCTACCGCTATTTTACTTTTTTTGTGTCAATTTTAGGTGTCGTGATTCTTGAAACCACAGTGGCGATGACTAAATGTGGACGACTCATGCTGTTGACCCAGCATGATCTACAGATGCATCTTTATCAGCGTGCCAAAGCGGTCAAGGATAGCTTACGATTTCTAGTCAGAACCATCACACACGTAACTGCAAGGTTTCATAGATCTTCTGGCGAGGCAATCGTGTTTAACAGAAAAATGAATATATTTAACGCATTGTCGACCATATGAGTCATATATGAATCACAGGTAGCTTGATGTGTCTCAGCGTTCCAAATTTAAACAAACATATTTGATAAGCTTGCACGAGGTTGATAAATATATTTATTTTCGGCTAACGTTTCGACGTCTTCGTCTTCCTCAGAGCCGGTGATCCGAGTCCGATGGTCCATGCTTGTTGTTCGTCTCGACGTTGCGTCTTCGCCTTCGTGTCGGGGAAGATCTGGCTCGACACGAAGGCGAAGACGCAACGTCGAGACGAACAGCAAGCATGGACCATCGGACTCGGATCACCGGCTCTGAGGAAGACGAAGACGTAGAAACGTTAGCCGAAAATAAATATATTTATCAACCTTGTGCAAGCTTATCAAGAAAGAATACATATTGATTAGTCACACCGAGGCTTAGGGAAGGTCGGTTTCGAAATATTACTACGCTTTGTGCTAGCTGATAATACACCGACCTCTGCACGATGTGCGCAATGATGTATGTCCGGAAGAAACATATTTGAGCTCATAGAGAACTTTTTTAAGTAAAGCAAAAGCTAATCAAATCTATACGGTTTGCAATGTACTGGATTTCACTGGTGGTCTTTCCTTATATAGTGCTCAACAACCATTTTTTCTGGCTTTTTCTTGCCCTAGATAGGGCAACTAGAATTCCGTAAAACAAGGCAGTGTGATATCCTCAACTATAGAATTTCACTTTTGTAATTGCTCCTCACTTATGAGCAGCGATGTTGGAAAAAACCAAAGATCGTCGAGATATAAAAAAAGTAAAGTGTTCAAGACGACCGCCCGTATCTTGGTTTTATGTTCGGAAGTAGTCGTAGTTTTCTTAAAGCCCAACGACCACAGCGACCAATGGAATGAAGTGGCTGGCAGCCATCGATTTTAACGAAGCTCTTCGAACTACGGTAATACGAGTTATCGATTAAAATGTTTTGCAAACCGCTGGAGTAAAAAGACATACTCCCTAGAAAAACGGTGTTTTAATGGGAATTTCTATCGACGAATAAGAGTTAGATGAAGTAAAAGTAACGACAAAAACAAAAGCATTGGATGATTTATATAAAGAATTTAAGGACGAGATTCAGAGCGCGTAACCTGAAATTTCGCTAAGCAACAAAGAGTCACAAAATATCACGGATAAAACTTCTTCAGTAGTGAACGCACAGGCGTTCGTCTGCTTCTCATGGAAATATAGGAAATGAGGATTGAACCAAATAAAATTTCGGCATCTTGTTTAAACACAGTTAGGAAAGCTTAGACTACCTTAATTTGTACTCGAATAAGGAACATTTATTCTGAGAACCTTCTTTGGCAAATATGAGAAATTCCTTCTTGTGAGGAAATACCGCGTTAGATGTTGGTCGGTTGTAGTACGGAAGAAGGTTTTCAGGTAGACGGAGTGAAAAGTTCGCAGTAGAGCCTATTATTGGAGAAAACGTCAAATGTGCTCACTCTAGAGGTTTGAATACATCTTAGCTTAAGAAGAAGAGCGCAAAAAAAAACAAGTGGGTAGAAGATAAGGACTTTAGAGAAAACATCGTACACGATGAATTACTGGAAAGCGAATGGTAGTCAAATGATTTTAACCTTTGGTAAGCTAAGGCTTTTTACGCCACTGTTATAGAAATGGCTTCGTTGATTACGACGGTATAAATCTTGTAAAAATCATCAGAATTTTTAGAAACTTAGCAGTAGGTGAGAATACCAGAACAATAATGAGTGGGTGAACGTCTTAGGCTGATTACTAAAGTGAATTGAAAAACACAACTAGTGTTATTCTTATGTTATCATAAACCCTTGTCATTATGATCTTATCGATTTCAATTTCAACGGTGCGATATAAAACGTTAAGCGAAAGACGGACATTGAACATCAGAGCGAAGGACCTTTTCATTGAACTCCTTTTACTATCACAGTGCTTGTTATAATTATCTTACATAACCGTTAGCTGATAGTAGTATAAAACCAGAATATTTTTTCATGTGCCGAGAAGAGATCATTGAGAATTCAGAAATGCCTCATGGATAATCCTTAGAACATTTCTGGCTATTCGATTGAGTGAAAGAGAATTAGCTCAGCCAGTAACGCAACGAAACAGAAATTCAAGACTCTTGATTAATGGTCGTCTTCTCGTCGTCAATGAGGGCAAACTGAAACTGATCTGCATGTCTGACGGACATCATGTCGAAAATTTACATAACAAAAGCCAGCCGTCTATTGAGTAGAGACGACACCACGCATACACACTCGGATTGTGTCAATGAGAGACGGCCAATGGCGCACTGCGCACTCGCCTCCTATCACAGATATCCCCTCAGGCGCATCTACAGCTGCTTTTCGCTTCTTTCCTCTTGTTTATAGCCATTGCTCATTTTCTAATCACTATAGCATTTGGATAACGTATGAAGTACCAATATACAGACAGGTTTTTGCATTCATACTTTAGTATTTCATGTTCACATGTCTCGACGACCTCTGTTCCTTTTCCGTTCGTTTCGTCACTGTGGCAGTCACCCATGAGTGGTCAAGCTTTGTATATGGGTTCGTTTGGGTTTTCATTATCGTTAATATTTCCAGTGAAATTTAGATTTGACTTTCCACAAAATCCGCAGGCCGCAGTGCTCGAAGGTTTGTAGATTTTCAGCAGTCTCAGATTGTCGTGGGTAAATCGGTAGGTAGTTCGATCTCACTTAGATCTGTTTAGAATGACAGCAGTTCTGCAGTGATTAGATGACGGAACAGTCGAACGCGATTTTTGGAGCTTATCAGTCATCGATCGATCGGTCAAACTCCAGAAATAGTAACGATGCATTCATGTCTTACTCTTTTTGTAACGAAATTCCGAAAAAACAATGACCAAATAAAGAATGAACATTTCACCGCTTTAGCATTTCATTTCATTGAACTGACATCAAACTAAAGTACAAATTTTATCAAAATTTTGAAGACAGAACTCTCCTCTATCTTGTATTCAGAAAAATTCTGTCGGAAAAGATGGAAAGTGACATTCAATTGAACAGTTCCCAGTTCTTCTTCAGTGATTTCAAAAATCAGCAAAGTTAGCTTATCTTTCTCATTACTCTAACTTCTAGAAAATTCAAGATTTTTTATCTTCTCATTCTTCAGGTGGCCTAGTGTTTCACGGAAGAGGCGTGTATTCCAGAAATGATTGTTTAAAGGCCCAAAAATAGATATTTGTTCAAATTTACGTAAAAACGACACAGTCCATTGTTTGCGTCGTCTTGGTTTTCTTTGTTGTTGCTGCTAAATTCCACACATTACAGAACTAAGGCAAGGTTACCGTGTTCATCTCTATCTTTCAGGTTTTTCTTTCAGGCCTGGCATAATGTGGAAGATGTAAGGATTATTAAAGCCCAGTTGCTAAGTGAATCTAATGATTTTTCCACCGTTAGCAACCACCATGAACATTTCTTCAATAAGGAACATATGATCACCCTAGCATTCTTCTCCCCTTTTCTCATTCATCTTCACCCTTACTACCTTAATGTCCTATCAGAGTCAAACTGCGATTTAAGGAGCCCATTTCTCAGCATGATCATTCAAGCTGAGAAAGCTTTCAACATTTCATCCAGAAACTAAGTTAGAAGTAAATCTATGCTCGCAAACTGCTTTGCCTAGCTAAACTAGCCATTTCTCTTTAAAAACAATAGATCAAAATGACCTGATGGTTAAAACTTAATTATCATCTTGTCCCTCAGACTATCTGGCAGTAGCCTAGTGGGCAGCTCTGGTAACTGATGAGGCAAACAGAAGCTTTGCTGGTTCTTGCTTCCTTCAACACTGACCTACTACAATTTTTCGTAGCCGGGTATTACGCGTGAAACAACCACAATGATGCTGAGATAATTGCGAAACTCCGGACCGCAGGTGTCTGCGGTGGAAACGAACGCGCTATTACCCTTTCCGGGGCTAACCGTTTTACCACCACACCATGCAGGTCCTTCGTTTCGCCGATCTCTCAGCTAGTTCTATCGATCTTTTGCCATCAGCAATCACCGATCAACGGTAATGATCTAAGGAGACCTATTCGGCAACGACGCAGACACCTGCGCTCCGGAGTTTTGCAATTATCTCAGCATCACTGTGGTTATTGTTAACTATGTTTTACACCAATGCTTTTTAGTCAACATTTTTCAGGTTTATAAGACACTTTATAAACATAAACAATGATGCGGAAACGTATCGTGGAGAAAGAACAGAGCACCGTATACAACGCCTTTCGAACTGTGAGTGGACTCTCTAATGAACTGGTAAGCTAAAGGATTCGTACCTTTGTGCTTATTATGATAACTTTTACACACTATGTAATGTTCTCAAGACTAACTCTTTATTAACTTCGACATTGATCACCATTTGCCTGCTTTCTTGATAAGCACACACGATGTCGCTTTTGTACTCTTATTCACAAAAGCTGTCGTTTCGGCGGAATTCGACTTCTTCAAACCCGGGAAAAATCAAGTTGACTGCAATCCAGTAAGCCGAGTACCTCCATAATGCTAGCAAAAACTGATTCGCCTATTTTTTAATCATATCAAAGTAAATTAGCTTTTTAACGGACTCACCGATTTTTATGAGCTTTTTCACTGAGTATTCGAAGTGTAGACCCACCGCACACAATTCACATGGATAGGTAATGCGCATTCCTCACATTGAAATATTAGTTTGGAACATTAGATTAGATTAAACGTGATATTGAGGCGTTCTTATCTGATGTTTAGTTTTGGATTCTTTGAATTTATCCAGAGCATTTCAAGCGTTTTGCACCCAGAAGTCTTTGATACCTTTGCGAGAATAATAAGTTTTTCAGCAAAACCTTTCTGTTATTTCCCTGTGTGCTCTGTCTGCCTGGTGATGTATTCGGTTTAATTTAAAGTTTGCCGACTAGGTGTTTTTTATAGAGATGAAAGATCAGATATCCCGCACCCGTGTGTCTCACATAGTCGTTAATACGGTCGGCTAAGAACCTGGTGTTTGAGAGTGTTTGGTGGTATTTCAATCACTTCTACCGAATTGTCTTAACCATTACCTTTGAAACAGTGTTTTATAGCTTACTTACTTCGTTGGAAGTCAGCGGCAGGATAAACGGGACCTTATCCTTTCAAGAACAATAGTCTGAAAGCTTGATTTTTCGCTATAGCTATCCCGTGGAGCTACAGTTTCAAGGCCACCAGAAATGGCTATTTTTACGCCAACTTCAAGAAATTTTTTTTCTGCTCTTCTTCCGTGCAGGCGCTGGTGGCCGTTCGAAGATTATTGCTTACAAGCGCTCTTTTCTGTGCGAGGATTGATAGGAATCAACCAGTATAATTTTGTTACCTGGCAGTCACTAATTGGTGATGTAGTCGTTTTTGGAAAGGTTGATTTGAACTTCCGAAAATGGAATCCTGTTTTCTTTCGGTTTTCCTCAGCTAAACTCAGTGTACTCTGATTGTTCGTTCAAGAACAAAAACTTTAGTCCATTATCTTGCATGGAGCACTCGGCAAGGCAGTCATCTATATATCAACAGTAAATTACGCGCCAAAGATCGAATGCTGTATATGAAGACAAGTCGTTTAAGATAGAAAAAAATAAGAATAATTTGTTAACTAAACGCTGTCGTTTTCTGATAAATATATGTAATCGGGCACGTTTACTGTTAAGGCTACTCTCCCTGATGGGCAGCGTTCACGTGAACGCGTGTAACTTGTCGTCGACCATGAAGCAAGCCTTTGCAGTGGGGGATGCACGACTTCTCTTGCTCATTTATCAAAAACAAGTTTCTTGCTCATGAGTTCATCAGCTGTAATTTTTCTGTAGTGATATGAATTTCGCTGTGTTCCTTGTGCACAATCAGATTGCGGGTGAAATATGGACCTGTCCCCGTAATGGCGGATATTGCTGTCAACTACAGCATGACAGCACTACCATATTTCTTTTAATGAAAAATACTTGTTATTATCTTTATTTAGGGTGCGTGTGGTTCAGTGACCAGAGGCGTCCTGAAGTACACATGGGATCGATTCCGGCACCCCCTGACCGCCAAACCTTTCATCACTCCGGGGTCGGCAAATTGGTACCAGAGTTGTTTGGTAGGATAGCAGCACCGCCTCGATACATCTCTAGATTACCACGAGTCATTGTAAAAGCCAGATATGCATTAAGTTACCCAAATGGTGCTTAATGAAGTCGATTGCATGGCGCAACCCTAAGGGTTTGATCAATGCCGGGAGCTTTATCCTTCATTATTTACCCCTTCATTTTTTAGCTTCATCAATTTCAGCGAAATTATTTAGTTTGCAAAGAATTTCTTCGTCAGTTGGAGCTTTTTAGTTCGAAAAGGACTGAATTATGACTCAATCACATGTAGTTATTTCGCTTTTGGGGTTGGTTAGATTGAGGTTAGCTTTTGCTAACCTCAATCTAACTAACCCCAAATGAATCAAAACTATGGAAGTAGTAGCAAGCAATGTATTCTTATATGAGAGATTAGAGTTCTCTTAGATCTTTCTGGAATTATTGACCAATTTTTAACTTCATCTTTCTAGCATACGAATTAAGAGTAGTTGTTTCTTTCAAATGCCGTTCTACTATTATAAAGTTAACTTTATGAGCTTCCGTTTCGTTTAATTCAATTGCAACACAAGTTGGTGTTTACAACTTTTAAATTCGACCAATCTACTTTTACGAATTCAGAGTCGGAAGTACTGCAACCAAATGGCTTAAAATGTTTACGGAGTGTACGGCCAAGAAATATTATCGAACATATTTGGAATATTGGTTCGGAGAGGCTTCATCGTAGAGAATTCGATTTTGTAGACGAGGAACGTCGCAGAGGTTCATCTGCTATTGAGTGCTTTGAACTGATGGTCTCCTTGTAAGCAAATACATGCAGAGCTGCTAAGGAAGTTGCAGGCGAACTACACATCTTAATGCTTTAGAACACTTAAGGAAGGTTAAAAAAGGCTAAAAGACTCAACAAATGCATGCCGCGCGAATTGTGCGACAGTGAAAGAAGTGCTGCTTTGACCTGACGTCGGCGTTCGTTTCGCTCAATCAGAACGATAAGTTTTTCGAAAGTATTGTAACATGCGATCACAAAGAGATTCTCAACGATACCCAGAGACGATTGGCTCAGTGGTTGGACCGCGACGAAGCCCAATATTGGTGGTTTGCCCTCAGTTTAATTCATCACGGCTTCCTGAATAAGGAGAAGATGATTGCGGCAGTGAAACTCGTCAACTGTCGATGAAACATAGTAGAAACTTTAATAGCTGTGCAACGCATGGGTCAACGTAGAGAAAGCAATACTTCTGCACGATAACGACAAGGAGTCGTACAACCGACACTATAAAGGTTGAACAAGCTCGGCTACGAAACTCTGTCTCATCTACTACACTCGCCAAACTTGCATATGGCTATTACTTTTGAAGCATCTCGACAACTTACCGTGCGAGAAACGTTTCAGAGACGGGACCGAGGCCAGAAATAACATCAGCGCCTTCATTCCCTACGAAAGACTGAAACTTTTTCTAACTGGTATAAAAAACAAGTTTCTGTTGGTAAGGTTATTCAGATCTTAACGGTTTTAATTAATAACAGGTTTTGACGGTTTCAGTTAATAACCACCATGACAGACTTTCTATTGACTTCAGCAATGATCAAATAATTGACTATTATTTATGGGCAAATACGATATTTTTATTTTGTTCTCTACATTAGCTGACATTTCGGTGGTTTTCACCTTCTTCATAGCTTGGAAAGCTCACGTTGATTGGAAGCTACTCAGCCAAACACCTCCGTAGCCCTAATAGAAAAGAGCTAATTAATCTTCATTCGCATTGAAATGGAACAACTTCTTCATGCACTCGTTATTTTCTATGAGTCCTCCACTTCCATTGAGCACTTCACGTGGAGACTAACCGTACAGCGCTCGCAGGGGAATGTAATTTTCCTCTTAACATTAAAATATCATCCTTAAATACTGCATGAGATCACGAATGATAACGAGGCGTTCGTCCTTGCAAATCATTTCTGGATTCCTAAAATTTGTCCAGAATGCTTCAAGAATTTCTCACGCTGAAGTTTTTGATTCTTGCACGAGAATGGTTACTTCCACTTCAAAATCTCCGTTATGTCTCCGTGAACTGAAAGTGGAAAAGTTGCCACATTAGTGGCGCACGTATAAGACACAGAGAGGTAACGAAGAACATTTTGAAGCAGAAGTCACTATCTTCACTATGAAATCCAAAACATCAGCGCGCAAAACTCTCGAAGCGCTTTGGATTAATTACAAAATCAAGAAAAGAACCGCATGGAGGAGTGCCTCGATATCGCACGTGATGCCACACGATATCTTAGCCTGATATTTTAATGAGAGAGGTTACCCACCCAAGTGAACTCTGTGGGGATAGCATCTTCGTGAAACACTCAGTGTAAGACTTACAGAAGGCGGTGAGTGTGCAGCAAAAACAGCAGCAGCAACAACAGCAACAGCAACAACGACAGCAGAGATAGCAACAACAACAGACATTTTTTGTTGCAGGTCAAAAGAAAGTTTGTCAGTTACTGTTCAACTCACACGAATTCCATGACTTAGTCAGACCCATGTGTTTAGGTTAAGCACGAAGAACGTGCCAACATCATGCAGTTTCTTCTGTTACGATTAGCTCATCCACGTTGTTCATTTGTACTGAAGCGAAGGCAAACAAGTTAGTGGGCTATAGAATTTCGCCTCTTAGAGACAGGAGGCGCATTCAAGTAGGATTCAGAGATTTTTTTGTCACAGTTGTTCGCATAAGTGATTTCTACTATTCAAATGGTACTTATTCAGCTCAGGTCTATAAATGACGCGTTCATATTCTGAGCGCTACCTAAACTGGTACTCGAGAAAGCTCTATTTCATTGATTGGGTGCGATATCTACTTATCGTTACCGAAAATATGAAAGTTTTCACCTTCTACCACAACAAAGTACTAGTTTTTCTAAAAGAATGAAAATTTTGAAGAAAGCTGATGTTGGAAAAACGTACCGCAGAGTTTCCGTGCGCCCTGACATAGGTCAAATTTTCTTGTATAAAATTTCTATGGTCTCTAACATTTCAAGGGCGCAGGCCACCGCGTGTCATTGTAAAGGCGAAATATGCATTCATTCACCTCCTAAACGATGCTTAATGAAGTCGAATGCATAGCGTATAACTCAGTGATCGATCAACGCCGACAGTTTTATCATTTTATTTCATAACATTTTAATCTTCCAATTATGGAAAAAATTACCACTAATTATTAAAAAGCAGCGTCGGCCACTACAGGTTACCTTGCAAGGTTCAAATTCTGACCAAAAAATAACTCCTTCGTGTCAATAATCCCTCAAATTAATCATTATTGTATGGAACGATCCAGGTTGAACTAGACTCAACAAAACTTGCAAGACAACATTCACACGCTGACACAAATTTGGTAAGATGATGGACGACTTTTTGCAAGTTCGCATTCGAAGAAAAATTAGACATCGTGGAACTCGGCTAGCACATGGAAATAGGCGCCGTCGCAAATATGTTAATGCCTTTCCGTGATCTTATCAAATGCGATTTTTTTCATATTGTGGAAGATCCGTCTTTTCCAGACCGTATCCAAAAGAAGTTATCTAAGCACTATTTGGTATTTTTTTCGGTATTATTCGATTAATTTGCTTACTACAGCCATCTCGAACGTTCTATCGGACATCGCCTACTACAATCATTGCAGACATCGTGCAGAAGTATGTCCGGAAGAAATACAAGTTGTTACCACCGGACATTATAATTATATATCCACCATCAGCATCGTGTATAAAAGGGCATCACTGAGTGAGAATGCCTCATTCGAGAAGATGGATCACTGAGGAAGACCTGGCTCGACACGAAGGCGAAGCTGCAACGTCGAGACGAACAACAATCATGGACCATGGACTCGGATCATCGGCTCTGAGGAAGACGAAGACGTCGAAACATTAGCCGAAAATAAATATATTTATCAACCTCGTGCAAGCTTATCAAGAAAGAATACATAAGAACAATGGTTTTCGATACCTAGAAACATTCGAGTTTCAATTCGACATTCTTCCTTCTGGCCCTCGAAACCCTGCAACGTTGCGGTGATGAATTTAAAGCATTCTGGAGAGATTTTCTAATGTTTGAAGAAAAAAAATCGCGTTTGTCCATTTACTGTGTTAGACAGAGAAGACATCTCTCCCATGTTGGAGAAAGAAGACAAGAATCTCATGTTTTAGTTGAGCCCATATGAGAGCCTCAGGCCCTCAGGCAAAAGCCGAAGGTATCACGTACGCCCGACCATACTCATAAATGACTCTTGCAACACGAAAAGGAAATAGAACAAGTTTATAGATGTGCCGGATGATAAATCACTTAACAGAGAGCTGATATAGAATATCTTCTTAAATTGACAAGCTTAAACGGTATTGCTGTAGATCTTTATTATAGCTAGTATTTCAGCGCACCTTCTCTTCTCAAGAGACGCAATGACTAGAGTCGGTTAGTTGCCCATAGGTGCACGTGTCGCCACCTGGAATTTGGGTCTTCGCATTGAGTCGAATCTAGCAGAGTAGAAAGCCGTTCGAATGAAGTAACCTCATTCAGCAATGTAGGGCAAAGAATTTTACCTTAGCAAATATGGTCATAAAAGTCCTCTGACTTTAAAATAACTTAATCCAGTTATCACGACGAATGTTATTAAAGATGCTGGTAATTTTGCAATGTTTTCCATTTATGTTTATTTGAAATTTGAATTTCCAAAAAAAAAAACCGGAGTATTTCATGAAGGATGTCGGATGAGGGAAGGCATATTTATGCTAATAATTGGCATACGAGTGTCTTCTATGCTGAACACTTGTTACCGAGAAATACTTGTTTAATCGATGCCTATAGAAATTTCACAACCAGGTCACCTACGCGAAGATAACAGGAGGATAGTAGCTGCACACCAGAATTGGCACGCTGTGATGGTGCTTAAGTGGAATGATAGGAACGCATTACTATGTGCACAATGTATGACAGGACTCTTCTGGCCAGTTCATAAAATCTACAAGTCATCGGAAGCCACAAGCACTAAAAACTCTTTGTCGATGCAAGCGACTATACAGCGGCACTATATACTTTTACCATAGTAGGATGACATAGTAAGTACTCTTCACTTGTTTACTGTGAAGACACATATTTTCTTCCATCTATAGTTTAGTCTCATCGGGTTCTTCTCTTGTACTAATGCATCCAGACAAACGGACATTTTTACCCAGCTCATGGAACTTCCACTCCTACAATGTGCAGAAATTCGAAATAACAAATTTAAGATGGAAATGAGAGTTCTTCTACGCTGTGGAAACTTATGCTTTCTGTAAGAAACCGGTATGTTTGCGCTCAAAACATGAAAGAATATTGCATGTTGAATGTTGAAAAATATCGTAGCCTTGAGATCTCAAATATCCTAAAAAGTGTGCTAAACAGACTAGCAACGGTATTTGTAGAAGATATTAACGATAATAAGGATTAATAATAAAATAGAACCTTAAATCAAAATAGATATTATGAATTTAGGATTATTGATTAAATTCAACCACATTGATGCTAAGATATTTGCAAAACCCCGGCACTTAACCAGCTTCGATCCAGCGATTTCACTTTTTAAGGGCTCACGTGTTATCCACTGCACCACCGCTGTGGTCCTTGATTTGCCTTCCTATCAACTAGTTTTCTACTCTAACGGTGCTATCAGCCATTACCGGCCAACGGGAATGATCTGTACAGCACAAATCGGCATCGAAACCAGTTAAGCTAGAGAGCTTCGGTCGAAATCGTAATGTTTGACTTCTTATTAGCAGCCTATTTTTTTTTCATGGCAGGGTATTGGGTTAAGCACAACTGCAATGATGCTAAGATATTTACAAAACTCGGAAGCCAGGCCATCCTTAGACGATTGCTAATATCACCACTACGGCAAAAAAAATGGCTCACAGAAAGGGAAAGCAAGGGCTTCGGTGGTCTAGTAGGTAGCACGTGATCCCCAGAAAGGACAATCACAGTATTTGTAGCTGACCTAGCGTCCGAGTTTTGTAAATATCTCAGCAATATTGAAATTATATTTCGCAATATACCCTGCCATCAAAAAGATTAGGCAGTAAATAAAAACGGTTAAAATTATCTCAGCATCATTGTGGTTTTACAATGTTATACCTTTTTATTTTCTGCCTACTATAATTTCGCGGCAGGGTGCTAAGCGAAATACAACCACAACGTTGCTGAGGTATTTGCAAAACTCTGGACCGCAGGTGTCTATGGTGGGAAACGAACGCGCTATTGTCCTTTCCGGGGAGTAACGCGTTCACCACCACACCATGCGGGTCCTTTGTTTCGCCTGTCTCTCAACTATTTCAATCAATCTTCTGTCGATCTCAGCAACGTTGTGGTTGTATTTCGCTTAGTACCCTGCCGCGAAATTATAGTAGGCAGAAAATAAAAGGGTATAACATTGTGATTGAACATGAACAACAACAACTACAACCACAGCTTAACTGGGTTCTATGTCGATTTGGGCGCCCCAGATCAATCCCACTGACGGGTGATTGCTGTGGCAAAGATCGATAGAAATAGCTGAGAGACAGGCGAAACAAAGGACCCGCATGGTGTGGTGATGAACGCGTTTCTCCCCGGAAAGGACAATAGCGCGTTCGTTTCCCACCATAGACACCTGCAGTCCAGAGTTTTGCAAATATCTCAGCAAAGTTGTGATTGTGGTTTTATTTCACATAATACCCTGCCATGGATAAAAAGTAAAAGGCATTGAATAAAAAGTTAAACGTTGTCGATCGCCCTCAAAGTTTCAAAAACCACTATAAAGTTGTGGCAAAAAGACAATAACTGTTTCTGAAACAATCCGAGTTCAATGCTATCAATTAGTGGAGTATTATTCGGTGAGGACCCGATCACTATGGTGATGTCTCCTTCATGATCTTATCACATTATCAGGATGAAAACCTCTTCTTAAGTATCGAATCTCAGTGTCCAAGTAGAGGCATTTCCTCTTCAATGGTCAAACTCTCTACGGTTCTCCCCAACAGCAGTAGTTTCTGTTCCCGAAATGATCTCATTTAAGAAAGGAAAGGGAAGAAAGGGTAGAGAAAATTAGTAAAAAATTATGAGGTTATTAATAATAGGTTTTCATAAAAAATGCCTTTCATGACATCTATGTTGGGACAAGCCACCTTTTGAGTACTAAAACTGCAGCAAAGCGCTAAATGTAATGTAAGCCTAGCCAAATCTAGTAATGAAGAGGAAATGTTTGATATCAATTATTTCTGACCACCTTTGTGCGGCTGAGATGTTTTCTGTTCATGTGGAGCAAACAGCAATTGCTTTAGTGCTTATTGTCTAAGGGGCAAATCATTATTAAGACCAATAGTTAACTGTCAGCTTTAGTTCAGAGGATCGATAATGACCACTTGGTGTCCGTTATCTTTCTTTCGCTTTCTTCCACTTTTCTATTGCGGCAATCACTGGACTATTGAATATTGGTGAGAAGTAGTTTTACCTCAAGAGATATCCATGATGTTAACTAAAGTGTCAGTGACCTTCACAGGAGGTTTCCTGGTTCGTACTTGAACACCTTCCAAGTCGAAGACGATTCTTACGAATAGTAAACAGCTAGAGGACGGTGTTACAATTAGGATAGCACTTGAACTACGCAATGACATAGATTACTACAAGATTTGGGCTCTCAATCAGCCATCAACGGCATTGGCGCGAGGCAAAATTCGTCAATGTGGAGCTGTACCCAGGAGGAAATTTGGACACCTACTTTAGTGGATTGAGAGTGTAGGACGACGGACCGAATGAAACAGCTGGCGACATTCATAATACTTGAAAACAGATCATGCAAATGAAAACTAGGTTGGATAGAAGCAATTTTGAATAGTATTAAACTCGAATTTCTTCGCAAGCATCTGAGATGAAGCCTCTTTTCTTATCTAAGTGAATAGGCTGAGCCATGTGGAGAACCCGAGAAATTTCTCATAAAGAGAAACCCCATTCGGTAATAAATCATTTTCAGCTAATAAATGGTTATCGAAAAGAAACCACTAAACATAGGAAAACAATAGCGAAAAAATCTAACACAGGAAAAGGTTGTAGTGACATAGGATCCAAGACGCGTACACAAGAAACGATCCAAAATAATGTCGTTTGAATCTTTGTAAATAATATCATATTGTTGCTTCTGTGACGTCAAGATGAGGCATGTCGATAAGCAGAGACTACTGTTAAAGCATTCTACCAATGTTTATCTTAATATCTCTAATGCAGTAATAAAAGCAACTTAGATTCTCCGGTCAAAAGTATAGGCGACGATAAAGAACGTGAAAGCTGATACTGTGGAGGGAATTAGAAAAAACAAACCACCGACTTTTTCCAAAAAATTAGCAGTTACAGTTTTCGTGTTTCCTCGCATAACAAGTGACATACACAAAAACTCTCAGTGAATAGTGAGCTTCAATATCGGCTACAGAAACATTCTTTCAATGATATTCACATTAGTGGACCACAAGCTGTATGCCTTCCATGAACGCTATGCTCGTCTGCAATACATTCAAAGGACGATTAGATTTGACTTAAACAGCTGAATAAACTAGATATCCCAACGTGGGCAATGTTGCTTGTCACCTAGGAAGTCATGCAAATGTTATGGCAATATCAAAACCTTTAGTAGAACTGAGCGACACGACGCAAGGAGACATTGCTATGATTATCAAGGGTACTGATGATGCTTCAAGAAAACGACATCGCATTTATCGCCTAAAGTAACAACTTATCGAACAAAAGCTGCAACTGTAAAACTTCTCCCAATGGTGCAATATTCAAAGTAATATCGAATTTCGTTCTGGATCTGATTTTAGATTCTAAATCCATTCTGGCACTTAGTTTCATTTAAAGAAAATCTTCTAAGCTATTCTGTCATAGTTATGGATTAATGATAGAGAAAAACTCATTAGCAACATTGGTGATGACTCTTAGAACGCAAACAGTAGTAACATTTCAATAAAATTTCAAATTATGGCAAGAAGATGACCATGGGAACGTTTGGGCCAAATAGTTCGGATTAGATTGTTTCTGAAATATTAACAAGCTTGGACCTCAGGCCAGATTAAACCTCCCTGGGAAAGAGTAATCGCTGTTCGATCTGGCCTGGGATCCGGGTTTTGCAAATATCTCACCATCATTGTGGTTACATATCACATAATACGCTGTCGTGAAAAATTTAGCACGCAGTGAATAAAAAGTTATCATTGTGAGTTCCGTGACTACTGGGAACTTAGTTAGCAACACTCGGAAATGTTCGTTGAATTAAAAAATGCCGTTGTTTCGGATACAAAAGTGACCCGTTGGGTACCTTGAGAGATGCATTTATATGTAACTGCCGATGAGACGATTTGCTTGAACCTCAGCACCACTTTTTCCTTCTATTTTTTCTTGCGTCAGTCCTTGGTTAATACCCCAATGCCCCTCTCTCATTTCGTCAAGAACGCAAGCACTTACTGGCCGTTTATGATGAGTAAATTGTTTGTTGCCTCATAACTGGTTTTCTATCAGTATCCGGTATTAATTTACTTCTGAGGGATTTCCACAAATAGACGCGGAATACGCCGTGGGTCATTGGAAAATTTTAACATTCTTGGTCCTGTTCTGATTGTTCTGGCTTCAGCGGCTAGGGATAATTTGCAACATTTCATCATTGCAGTATGGTCCATTTATAACGGTAAAATGTCACTTGCTGCAAATTTCAAGAGAACCTGACCTTAAATTTACTAGAATTTATTCGTACTGGTGAGCCTGACGTACACCTATGCGCGTTTTTTTGGACAAAGGACGATGCCGTTCACCAGTGCTATCTCTGCTCTCGTCGTTTATCAAATTGACTAAAGTAGGCGTTATAAAGGTTTTCGTCCTCATTGAGAGGCAAAATTAACCATCGGGCTTCTGTTGCTCAAAAGTCACGAAGACCTAGCAGTTTTTTTGTTCAGCATCTTTGTGAAGAATTTTGAACAACGCTTAGTGTATTGCTTAATGAACACTGTTCCTCATGGCTTCTCTTTTCAACTGTTGTTATATAGTGGTCACTATTGAATAAATCATAGCAAGTATAACTGGAACTTTCATTGGTTTGATAACATCTTTGTATGGACGGCAACAACAAAGACAAAATAGAGTGAAAGAAAACTAAGCGAAATCAAGTCTGTAGATTTGCGTCATGGCTTTCCAAAACACAGATTTCCCTCAACAGTGAGCGGATTTGTCTTTATGAAGATGTTTGAGGCCAAAAACGATAACTTTGAAAAAGTCCTAGTGATATTTTTCGTCCTCAGTGAATTTGTTTCTGAATGATATGAATTTTAAAAAGCCTCCTTGTGGTTTTTGTTGCCGTTAGTGAATTTGGTTGCAATTCGTATGACTTCTATCACTGATAAATAGGGTAATGGATCACAACGATAACCCCGGACGGAAATTTACCTATGCTATGCCAAGGGTCTCGTGCCTATTGGTGAAATCGGTGTTATTTGGGTTACTCTGATGTGGTTTGGCTTATTATTAAGAGGATTTAGATGGTCTAGACAATTTAAACTAAATCCTGAAGTAAGGATGTAGTCTAGTGGTACGAGGTGCCTGGAGATACAGTGATCGTAAGCTGCCCTTAAAAAACCAAATCAACAATGCCGTGGGTTGGAGAGTAGTTACCATATTTTTATGGAAGGATAAAAACGCTAACTTTAGTCATCAATAGGTGATTTCCTAGGACGTATAATGAAGTCGACGTTCTGTTTCTGATCGATTAATCAGCGCTAAGATCTTATTTATTCACATGCTCTTACAAACCTATCTTGTTGAGCTAATGCGAGGCTGGTGTAAGTCTTCGTTGTCGTTGTCATTGTTTTTGGTGTTGTTGGTCGATGGCTGACATTTCGCCTTCCTCAAAGCCGTGCTCTTATGAGTGGTACTAATTTTTTGTCTTAATGATAATACGTCCTTTACAAGTCGGAAATGTTTTGCTGGCACGTCTCTTAATAACTGAAAAGACCGATTTTCTATAAACCTCGTCATAAATATTCGATGCATTTATTTATATGTTCTTATGAACTGATCTTGTCGGTCCACTCGTAACATCACGGCTCTGAGGAAGGCGAAATCGTTGAAACTCAATCGTCGTCCATCGACCAAGAACACCATCAACAACGACAACATATACCAACCATTTATGCCGAGGTTTGTAGAAAGTTGGTTTTTTGAATAGCTAAACTCTTAATCTTCTAATTCTTTAAAGTTACACATTTTATACGTTTAATCATTTGCAGGGGACGGGTAGCGCAATGGTACTAATGTCTCTTGCCACGAGCACAGTGATGGTTCGGCCCGGTCTCGGACCTGGGAAAAATTCACTATATGCAAGGTAACTGAAAAAACCCCACCACGGAGATTCAGGGAGGATCGACTCTGTCAGCTACACCCATGACAGAGTGAAAATCCTTAAGCTTCAGCAGAACTCATACAAAAATATGTCTTAACTTTGTTTACTGTCTATTCTTTCTTCATGGAAGGGTATTTCTTAAAAAACAACAACGAGAATGTTGAGGCATGAGCAAAACTCGACCTCATTCTTCACCTTTGACCTCAAAATCCACTCACTTCGATGGATAATTGTTGATAGCACCGTATCATAGAAGAAAACTGGCTGAGAGAAATGCAAAGCAACGACCTCGGTTGGTGTAATGTATAGCACGTGAGCTGCGCGGGTTCACGGGTTCAAACCACCGGTTGAGAGCTCACCTATGATTTTCAGTTTTGTTGGTATTTCACCATGATTTTAGTTCTACTAAACTCATAAATAGTTGGAAGACCTTTATGAACGGTGGATGCGATGAACCGATCCAATGCAAGAAATGCTGGGATCAGCACAGGAGATATCAAGAACGGGTAGTGTAAAAAAAACTAGTTATAGCAAGAGCGAGCGAAAACCCACGAGTGTTAGAAGTTTTTCTTTTACATAGCCCGCCTTCAAGTGTCCTACGTGCTTCAGCGCTTATTCCACTTCATTCGTTATAGTGTAGGGCCATTCATGGAGGTGATCCCGGTTGAAGGTTGGGGAATGTGTTTTTTTTGGAGAATTCGAATGAATGGCACACTTTTAAGAATACATCAACGTCGGACGCCTTATCATTTTGCTCTTTTGTTATCATTAACAAGTTTTTCATTAGGTTGCAGCGATAACCCAAACAGTGGCTTATAAACAAAGTCCTCGGAGTGCTCTGTTTGTGTTTGGTTCCGATGAGATTGCAGTGATATGAATTTTACTACTGATAAAAAGCGTGGTGTTTTATATCGACATTAATCAACTCTATAATAGACTATTACGGAACCACAAACAGCTGTCTAGAGACGTTTCAACTTAAGTCCTTCGTCACCGTTAGTGATTTGGCTGTTTCCTGTGAAATGGCTTTTACCGCTATAATGAGGATGGTAACGAATTGTAGTGAAGACGTGACAAAGCACATTCGAAACATAAAATGAGTAGTGACTCCTAAAAAAGAATCAATATATTTATGAGATCGAAAACTGTGTTCAGACGACAGCCCAATGGGAAGATTATGTGCTCCTAAGATTTTTTATTACACAACAGCATAATCGCTAGCTGATGAAGACGCAAGAAATCTCTAGTAGAGCCTTCGACACTCCACAGGAAAAAAACCTCAGCTTTACTTTATTATGCAACCTGAAATTTTTTACCTTATTTTTTATACAACGTGTAATTGACGTTCAGAAGAAAATTTTGAACGAACGGGAGCACATGATTCTTCACAACTCGTGAAGAGGCGTCGTTCATTTTTCAAGTAAATGGATAAGACAGTTTGATTGATTGCCCTCACTTCTCTCCTCCTTTTTGGCTCTCTGTCTCAACTTTCGATCTCTTCAAATCAAATTTGCTCTTATTACTGTCTCTATTCTTTACGACTTTAATGTAGCAGATTGGTGGGTAGAAGTAGATTAAATAAGACCTGAAAGAACCTTCAGAAGACGCCGACAGCTCAAAAAGTGAGAATAAAAGTCATCATCGGTCAGTTCATCAATTACCATACAGATTTCGCTAGAGCCATTTAAAATGCATAAAGCCGTTTCATGACAGGCTGCGTTATCATTTGTAAAGCGCCTATTCATTAGAAGGATAAAAAGCCTCCGGTGTTGGTGTACCTTTTGCTGAGGATCCATGCATTCCTCTACACTTTCAGCATCGTAGAAGTGATTAAGTACATAGGATCGGCTTTCCAAAAACCTCGGCATGAATGGCTGATATATCTTCATCTATAGATCTATAGATCTATATATATATATATATATATATATATATATATATAATATCTATATATCTGTATGTATAATATGTATATAGATGTGTACATATATATACATATATAAACATATATATGTATATGTTATTGCAAACTGCTCTTATTTAACTGACGCGCGGTTAGTATAAATGCTCTTATTGTTATTGGTATTGCTGTTCGATGGTTGATGTTTCGGCTACTTTGCTCTCATTAGAGATCGAATACATATTTGACCCGTAGACTGACTCGCGGTGGTTCACCGATGTATCAAGTCAGGATTTCTATTCTCCGTCACAATTCTGGCACCGTTTTGTCCACCACGGAGGGATGGAGATGCTTGTTAGCCGAAGTGTGGCGTCGAACCAATAACGAAATTTTCTATAACTATAACGTTAAACCTGTCCTAACTATCATTTTTTAAGAAGTGTTATAGTTTTTACACGATCCTTACCCTTACCAAGGAGAGGTAGTGGTTATGCAATGTTCCGAAGCCTGAACTATGATCGCAGATCATTTACTGCAACAGATTACACATGATGAGAGAAAAAGTTCAATTTTCCCCACCATGATCCAACTTAGAACAGAGAACATTCTAGGCACCCGATTCTTGAGAAGTCAGATGACTATCGGCAGCAAAGAACAATAATGCCTCACTATGCTTACCTGACTTTTCCAAGAAGAGGAAAATCTTTCCTATTGAACTATTTCTTTCAAAGCATGCAGGATAGAATTATCCTGAAGAATGTGCGACCACGAAATTCGCATTATCCTCTGAAAAAAATTGAGTAAACAGCAGTTACATCGATGTTTACAGAACGAAATGGGTGGTAAACAGTAAACGGTTTTTCCTGATTTCAGGACTATGTATTGAAGTGCTCGAATTTTTTCCTCCAATGAAAAAAGAGGAAGCCAAACCGAAGGTGTAATACACGAATCTTTTGACCGAACTCAGAAAAGGACAAGAGAATGAACCAGAACTAGTAAAAGAAGTGCTAACTTTATTTGAGTTCTTCAGTAGTTAAGCTTATCTCATAGGAAATCTCTTCAGGAAATAAAAACGCCTCAGCAAATACCGTTTATGGCTTCTGCAGCAAAAATTTTAGTTGGGAGTGTTCTTTATTTTCTTTTCTTTAATCTAAGAAATCCATCATAACTGATAAACTGAAGACACCTTCATGAGTTTTGATCGTTCTTCTTTCGATGGTGTGCATGATCAAAGTGTGACGACGCTGTATTTGGGAATGCATGAATACATGGATTGATGGATTGACTGAATGAATGAATGAGTGCGTGAATGGATCCGGAAACGGTTGGAATTAGTCAGGATCAGGTACCATCTAGAGATCTAGCCAAATTTAAAACTCAGTTTACAAGCCGTTTAATGTGATGAATTGATAATGATAAAGTAAATTGAATCAAATGTAACGTGAAACTGCTCATGCTTTTCGTTCGAACTAACTCGTGCTTTTCATGAGCGCTCGATATCTGCAAATAATTGGCCTATAAATTAAAAAAAAAACGAGGCATCGATAATGTTTTACAAAAGTGGCTTCCCGGTAATTAGTTTTACTTTCCCTTATAGCAAACACATTCGCGTTACGGTTGTGATGACACCCTTGCGCAACTTCTGATAATCAATAGTTGTGTCAATGTTGTCGTTTGCTGGCCATGGCTGTAGGACTCAGGACTGATTGACACCGTATCGATGAAAAGCGTCCATGAGCACAAGAACAACTCATTTGTGCCAAGTGCTCAATGACGGTATCGATTCAATAACGGCAGTGTTTACCGTCGTATAGATTAGATAAGCGTGGTGCTGTGAATTATCCCATCAATTTGGCGAACGCTGAGCACCTGAAGAATGTGCTTTTTGAATACGCGTAAATGATATGAAAGATGTGTTTTAAAAAACAAAAAATCCCTTTTCTTCTAGCTGAAAAAAGCTGATGCTCGTTTCATAGGCTGAGCATTGTTTTTACTTAAGACTGTAACTCAGCGTTTCCCGCTGGATTTTGTTAATTTGAAGTTTAATTCCAAGTACAAATACATATCATGTATACTAGAGACTTTTCCACAACAGGGCTACAAACTGAAATTTTGACTCTTGTCAAAAAAATAGGATTGGTAAATTTAAAACCCTTGTGGAAGACGGTTCAGTTATAAATAGTTGACTTGAAAGAAAGTGTTAATCGGGTGTAGCTTCTACATGGGTGCGTCTAGGGCAGAGGTGCTTTGCAGCGCATACAGCGCCCGTCGTTGGATTCGAGTCCGATCCCATACACCGGTCTCATCAAATTCCTCATCACCAAGCGGTCGAAAAATTGGTGTCATACATGGTGTAGAAGAATAACACCATCGGCTTGATATATCGGTAAACTGTTGGACGTAATCATGCAGTACAGGCATGCATCCAGTGACCTCTGTGATGCTACGAATGAAGTCGAATGCATGGTGCATCCGTCATCGATTGATCGGCGCCAAAAGCTTACTAATTCATCTTCTTAATGTTTCCTTTCTTATATTTCTCATATTGAATGTTTATTGCATAAAAGTCGCCCTATTACACGATTTCTATTGTAAACAAGTATGTATTTTTAGTATATTTTCGCAAAAAAATTTCAGCAAAAATAAAAGCTAGTGAAAATGAGTCTTAAAGTTAGAACACCATAAAAAATCCGAAGTGTCATTTCATCCGACGACTTTTCTTCACTGGCGCGAAAATCTATCCACAAAGGCTGTAAATTGACATGTTGTTGCGCAGATTTCATAAAACAATTCTATTCTCTATTCATTCAACTTTAGTGGACGTAATAACCTTGCAGAGATAGAGTAGGGGCTCGTGTGGCGCAGTAGTTCGAGGCGCCCTGCAACACACACATGGAATCGCTCTCAGCGCCCATTCAGCGTAAAACCTTCCATCCCTCCGGTGTCGATAAATTGGTACCAGACTTGTCTGGGAGGACAACAGCACTGGCTTGACACATCGGTAGGCCACCGAGAGTTATTGTGAAAGTCAGATATGCATTCCATCACCTGCAGCGATTCTTGATGAAGTCGAATGCGTGAGGCATCTCTTAGGGATTGATCAACGCCGAGAGCTTTATCCTTTTTCATACTTTTAATAACCTTGCAATGTCAAATATCGTTCAAACAGTTAACGATTTTCAACGGGAGTTGTAGGGCTCAAACATTTTCGGCCCATCGAAACCAACTTCTGTAGCCACTTTTAGTTTTCTTGTATTCTAGCCTTCATTTACGTTTTCAAAACGAAATCGTACTATAATTTCCACTATCAAAGCCTTAATCGTTAGTGATATCAACTTTTACAAAAACTCTCTATTGGGTACTAGTAATAAAAGGGTAAGAGTAACGTTTCTCTCTGAAATTGAGAACGAAATCGTCTAAAAATTGCTCTTCTTTTACTCTTGAACAGAAGATAGAAGCTAGTGCACTGGAATGAACAACAACAGGAACTTTTGTTTACTGGTCCGTCACCCGAAGAACCTCTGTTTACCGGGCGTCATGTCGTCCACTACGGATGAAATCGCTGGAATTGATCGATCCGTGGTGGTGGCGGTAGTGTGTGGGTAGGAACCAGAGGCTGAGAAGGTTGTTCCGGCATTTACGACTTGGACGCGAGGCCATCTTCTTTACTCTTCGTAATGGACAGCTATAAATCAGACGTCGCCCGAATCGCAACATCTCCGCTCGTTAGGCAGCACAACGACGTCGGAGTCGCAGAACGTGGCGATGTGGTCAGGACGCTTGGCGTCGGCGTTGGCGTACGGTCGGCCTTTATAACGCATTCTTCCTCTGTTGCTTTGTATGAAAACGCATTGATTAGTATGATTAATGTGGTCTAAATTTAGTAATAGGGTAACACTTTTTAACACTTTATCACTTTCGTTCCCATACACCTGCCTATTTCGTGTTCACTGACATACTTAACAACGTCAAGCGAATGTACTACCATGGCTTTTTTCATCTTTAAGCAATTCATTATCTGTTGAACGGTGGGGGATCATTGCCTAGGTCGCAAGTATGAAGGAGCTCGAGCATTGCTAAATTGCTCCATAGGGTTTTCCCCGTCGTTGAGACTCGGGAGAGAAGGGCAACAACGTTTCAGTGATTTAGGGTCGCGTTCATGTGAAATTAGCAGAAACCATGATGGAAACTTCCGAACTGTTACCTAAAATTTCGACATTACTTTTCGACAAGGTGAATTCATTAGCATTAGGGTTTATCTGGATCTAGAAATACAGATGACCATCGATACTTAAGAACTGGTCTCACCCACTATAACGAGGTTAATTGTCGAACGGAACATTTCCTATAAATGTCAAAGGGTAAGCTTAGCTCTCACTAGAAGAGGTAAAAAATTTCAGAGACAAAGTGGAATATCTTGCAGCGTTAATGAAAATAAAAACGAAACGATTTCACGCTGAATCTGCCATGGCAAGTGCCATCAAGCGGGTGTGAATTTTATATTCGAAGGCTTTGTACAATAATATAAAGACATACAGACAGACACACATACATGCATATATCTACACACCACACACACTCACAACACACACGCACATGTACACATCTACACACGTGCATACACACCTACACACTGTGAAATCAAAGTATCATCTACTTCCTACAAATCTATCCCGCTTACTTGATTAACTAGCAAACAGATTCCTTTCCCCAAAATTCGGGCGACTATATAATAGATTGTAGATGTTTCTACTATCGCCCATACAAAAACAAATAGCATTCGTTAATTTTTTTGTTTTGAAATACTCAGATTTGAAAAGATGAGAAAAATAAAAAAAGGCCAAAGGAAAAATTTAGAAAGAAGAGAGTTTTCCACTGAACTTATAGGACGATTAGTGATCATTTTTTTGTGCTTCTCCTAGTTTTTTTTCCTTTTTCTTTGAACCAATAGCATTTAATTCACCATGGAAGGAAAGCGATAGCGGCATTCAGTGTTACAGATGAAGCGATTTGTATGCGACGACCATGGGTGAACCGTCATCCCCTTTCCGAATCGTCTAAATTCAAATCATTCTTTTTCGATTACATCCAATGAATGCGATGCGTTTACTCGCAGCACTTACTTTTATTTTTAGTGGCCTCCAACAAAACCCATCAAAAAATCTAAGGTAGAAATCCTCTTTGTGAAATGCTTAAATTCATTTCACAGGACATCTCATAAGCCTTCCATATTTCCTTTTTCCGTCCTTCAAAAAGTCACCATCCCATGCAAACTTTCTGATTTCCTCAGGTCTACCTCAGTTATAGCATTTATGAATCTTGTAATAGAAGTTTCCTAGCTATCCTCGGAATATTTGTTTAAAGTGGAGACTAAGCCAGGTATAGTTGTTTTCTCACCTTGGTGTACTCATTCGTTGTTCTCGTGTTCGCATGAAAAAAGAAGCGCTACAAAAGAAGAAAGAAAAGAGAGAAAAAATAGGCCTTAAAATGTTTCTTTGAGAAGAAATTATTTTCATCGTCTTATCAGAACAGACATGAACAGAAAAAAGTGCAGCGGGACCTGGATACGGTAGTCCTTCATTCTGCCTGTAGCGACGAGCTTATTTCGACTGAGAAACAATCTCGTACTAACAGGTAGAACGAGAGTCAACCACTGTGGGGAGCAAGGACAAGACGGAATTTCTAGATAGCCATATGAGGAAAACATAATAAAAGCATTTATCATCAACAGAAAGATAAATATTGAACTTGGAAGAAGAAGAAGAGAAGGAAGGAGGCAAAGGAATTGTGGAAGAGATTCAACATTTCGCTGTTGGTGCGTTTTGTGTGAGAGTATATGTGTCGGAACGTTAGTTGAATGTTGTAGTAAGACGAGAAAACTCGAAAACAAACAACATTTGACGTCAGGTGTTGCTGGATAATGCAAAAGCGATCCATAAATGCCAGTTCGTGTTAAAGGAGAGGCTGAAAGGTTGGAATTAATGAGATGCCGAAGCAGTGACTTCTTGAACACCATGGAACAGCCGCTTATCGCCCATCCTCATTTTTTTTCTACACAGCTAAGCGATAAATTAGTGCAGCTCAGTCATCGTTAACGTAAACTTCTTAGCTACTTCACGACAAACTCGTCCCCGAATCTATTGGTCGCCCACCGAAGACAGCTGCAGCCGGTGTTGAACGACGGTATGCTTCGAGACTGAAATATAAATAAAGGCGTGCGTCTCGTTCATTTTGTTCTTTAGAAAAATTTATTATGACCATGTGAATAGATATCGTGAAAATGGTATTATAAAAAAGTGCCAGAACTTCTGTTGAGAGCTGTAAGCGATGTATGAAGAATATCAATCTGGATGCGAAATACTTCTCTTGCAATCTTAACCTTTTTATTTACTGCTTACTCTTTTTAACGGCAGGGTTCTTTGCGAAATATAACTATTATAATGCTGAGATATTTGCAAAACTCCGGACCGCAGGTGTCTGCGGTGGAGAACGAACGCGCTATTGTCCTTCCCGGAGAGTAACGCGTTCACCACCACACCATGCGGGTCCTTCGTTTCGCCTCTCTCTCAGCTAGTTCTATCGATCTTTTGCCATCAGCAATCACCCGTCTCTAACTACTCTTACATTTGTCCATGCATGATACGTGTTAAAAATGCGTTTTTCTTTTGCACGCTCATTTCACTTAAGTTCTTCGGGTTGCCTAAAATCTTGCAAAAATTTTAAAAACTTTATTAGAATTTCAAAAAGGTTTATTATTTTGAAATTTTTTACGAAGTCAATTTCCAGTCGACGTTGGTACCTCATGAAATGTTACCAGTCCACAGTATTTTAATCGAAGCATATCAAAAGCTGCCGAAAATAAAATTCGACGTACTTAGATCGAAACACGTGGTATTTTACGTTGACTAAATGCTTGTTGCTGTTAGAAACTGCATTAGAAACTAATGTAGCCAAAAATGGAGAACATAAGGTAAAAAGTCGATCTCACCTTTCTCTTTCAGTGAAGAAATTGAGCCTAGCTGTTGTCACCCTCTGTCCATGATGTAAGTGCTATCACGAATAACCGCATGGATGCTGAGATATAAAGAAAACTCGCAACCTCATGTGTGCTTCGAACCGTGATTACTCTTACCTAGAGCTCAACCTGCTATTCACCACAGCATCCAACGGCCTTGCTTTACCTTTCTCTAGGCCTTATTTTTACTCTTTCCATGCTATCAATAACCACTCGTCAAAGGGAATGATCTGGGTGGTGTAAACAGGCATTTAACGGATGGTAAGGGTAACCATGGTTTCGAAGCTCACATGGGCCAGAAGGTTTGCTCATATCTCAGCATCCCTGCTGTTGTACTTCACATTATGTCCTGCCATTAAAAAAAACGAATAGGCAGCAAGCAAAATTAAAACAAAAGCATGGATATTTTTTCATGCAGTTATACGATTGTAGTTTATATCTACAAAGGTTGCGGAAACTGGATCACCAATTAGAGATAATAGCCATCAAAATAATAAGCACTTCATTAGGCAACTTATATAGGAGTTCATTCATTCAACGATAACAGTCAGCTCACTTAGGAAATCACATTATCAATACTTGAAAAGAAGATCCTTATTATACTCACTTTCGAAGGGCAGGTTTATCGCGGAAATGGTACTGAACGACATAGTAGCTGTTTGGACAAATCATTGACAGCGAATACGGTTGAATACCGTCTTTCAACTACCGCGCTGGTGTTGCTCAACAACAGCAACAACATTCAGCAGCAGCAACTTCATCAGCGTTAAGCAACAGTGACAACGACGATCAACGATGATTTAGTGCTGTCAGCAGACTGTTACAAAGATCGCCGTTCTAGCATCACAGCGACATCTTTGTACTACTGTGCGTGAAGGTGGGCAGTACGGTTGGCACAACTCCAAATCGGCACCGCCTCTGTTCGCAAACTGAGCGAGGGTCACACGGCGGTACCACAACGATCGGGGACGGTTACGCACCCAGGCGGGTCGGCGACGAGCGACACTGGCCGGCGTGTGGGCGCAACGCCGCTCCCTCTATGCAAATTTCGCCCATTTCGTACCATAAACACATTGTGTACGATTGGCATAAAGCAATCACGCATTATATGTACAAGTAAAACATGGAAAAATCAAGAATAAGGTGTTGGGCATCGATCATCTCTAAAGGATAAACCATGTATTCCACCCCATTCGTACCTTCATAGAGGAGATTGAACGCATTTCTAGACTATACGTTGTGTCCTGCCGACGCTGACGTTTCGGCGGATTTCGCCTTCCTTAGAGCCGCTTCCTATGAGGTTTCTACTAAGTATGTCACGTAGAGACCAACCGCACAGAAATCACGTGGAAGTATAATGTAATAATCACATATATATAATATAATATATAACTATAATATAATAATCTATAATATATATATATATATACTATAATATAATAATCACAATCACTTCCACGTGATTTCTGTGCGGTTGGTCTCTACGTGACATACTTAGTGGAAACCTCATAGGAAGCGGCTCTGAGGAAGGCGAAATCCGCCGAAACGTCAGCTCATTCGTGAATAAAGAATAATAACACCTCGCGTTTGCTCAACAAAAATACGAAGAAAATCACTTGATCAATGCCGAGGTTAATAGAAAGTCGGTTGTGGCAATAAAATGAGTGTTTTTCTATGCTCTCTAACAAGTCTTATATCGTATGACCAAAGAGATAGAAGGCTGAGTGAGCTCGAGGTGATCCAATCAGAGACTGATACTGTGTGTGTGCAATGCAGGGCAACTCTAACCGCTGCGTCACACTCGCTCCAAAAAACTCTTGAAATACGCATAGTATCACACTTTTCTCCTAAAATTTTTATTGGTTTTGGTGGAAGGGAAAAATAGGGAGTTTCTAGCATGTTCTACTATCGCTATCGCATGTGTCTGCTCATAGCTCCGGATTCGGTATGTTAATGGTAAGCTCTTTTTATGTTTGGAAAATCGTAGTACTAATGTAGAGAGGTGGTGGTAGACCTCATGATTCATCAACCAAGAAGAACACCTTCCCACTCCAAGTGAATTAGTAAATCACTGAATCATAAATTTAACAAAACATAAAAAATTGGCTTTTATGAATCTTAACAAATTTTGTTCTCCTCCAGTGAAAAACGTTAAATGTGGAGCTTAACACTGTCTTTCACCTTTGGCACGATTCGAGACGGATCAGCACTAGTCAGAATCGTTACAATTCTGTTTTAAAGCACTAAAATAAACCGAAAAAAGAGAAAAAGCGAAAATGAACAAAAAAAATTAGCTGAAATTCTTTCAATCTTATCGAATCATATAACCTTAAGAATTTAGCACAGTTATTTAACACAGTTTAATATTTCTGAAAATGGTAACAGCATTCCAATGAGTTGGATTCAATTCACCAATAATTCTGATGCTGATTGATGTCGTTTCATCTACTGATTCCTGCTGCAGTGGCTTCGTTGTTTATTTTACAATAAAATTATTTTCCATGGAAATGAAGGAAAAAAGTGGAAAAATTCAACGAGTGACTAAAACTAAGTCCAAAATCTTATAAACAGTCTATAATTTATAATTACAGGGATAAAGCAATGTTAAAAAAATCGATCTAATGTTCGACTACTGGGCAACACAGAGATTTATGAATCCGAGTTGAAGTCGATGGAAACTAATCGATAAGCTCTTCAATGGGTCGGATCAGCATCACGTAAATAGAAAAACGACAGCGGTTTGTTGCTCCTTGGATGTAACGAAAAAGGTTTTGGACGACGATGACGGACCGACGGACAGGCGGCTGCTGATTCAGAACGAGTGTCGATTTTTCGGAGCGGTCCATGTCATCGTCATGAGAAAACATGCCCAAAAAAACAACTTGAAGCCTTCCTTTTCTCCTTTTTCGTATCTCTTGATCTTTTTTGTTCTCCTTTCTCAAAGCGGAACTGTTCTCTTGCATTTCCCTACTTATCTAAGTTTTCTGCACTTTCGTTTTTAGTGGTCTGTTTTTGTTAAACTATTTAGGCTTAGAATACGAATATTCATACCAGGAAGATATATTTTTAATAGTGTTACTGAAATGATTGTCTTCCATTCTTCATTTTGAATTTTCTTTCAGTCTTGTTCTCTGACCGCTTATCTTGCCCTTTCTTTACTGTTCACTCTGTTTCTCTGATGTCTTGTCATACAATCAACATAAACGATCCATTTGGCTCACACCATTAACGCAATAAAAAATTCGGACCGATAACCATCACAACTCCTCCGTAAGACGAAAGACTTACCGAAACCACCTGGAAATAGTGTGTCAACGATGGAGTGATGAGATGAACTAAAGGAGAAGTCGTCCTGATGAAACGTGGCGAATCATCGCCGTCATCATCGAGTGGATAGCATCGGACACCAGCAATAAAACTTCTACACGCTTTTTATTAAAAATCGATGTTAAAGCTTTCCTTCGTCCTTCTCGCTCTCTTCCTCTATCTCCTTTTTTCTCTGCTTCTATTTCTATGACTTTTTCTCTCATCTTCTTCTTAACTATCTGTACTTTCATGTTAAGATCTAAGAAAGCCATTGTTGCACTTGAGAACACTCGTTACTTACGTAAGAACACTGCACTTAACCACATTGAATAATGGCATGGATTCGGAACGAGACAGGAAACGCTACTCGCTACCTACCGTACTTCCACATATCCACCGTACACCTGGCCTGACGAAATGCCGAATATTTGTCGTCTTATACAGCTGTCTAGTTTGCACGTATCGTGTTTGGATGTCTTTTTACATCAATGATAAGCTTTGAACAAAGTAAAGTAGAAAAAACGTAAAAAGAGCGATCGTATTAATTTTCGTGGAGACATTTCCAACGTGAATATGCTTCAACTACTTTCTTGTACGTAAAGAAAATAGTGAACTACTGCTTGGGAAGAACCTGAGACAATCTCTCAAGAAAGTCTACTGATTTCATTGGTAAGCTCCTTAAAATTTTTGCTTTCTAATGTTTGTTTTAGACAAAATTAGCTCTTTCGTCTTTGAATTTCCTTTTACCAGAAAAATTCGTTACAACGAAAAATTCCTATTTTTTCAGCAATAGGCTATCTCATTTCTGTGTCACCATTGTAAGTAATCTCATGCCTTATCGATTTTTTCCTGCTTCATTCATAACATAGGAGTAATTCCTTTAACAATCGACTTTTTTTTCTTATGTAGAGCCTAGGTAGTACTTGAATCGTTTAGAACAGAAGCAAAAACTGAGAAAACAAAAAAAAACGAAAAAACAGGCAAAATTTTTGATGCGGTTTTAAAATTTGAGAAAATGGATTGGCACGTCTTCCATAAAATTTAGCTTGGAAAAAAAGTGTAGAAACAAAGTTTAATACAATAAGTTTCGAAATTAGCCCCATAGGGATTTTCTACGATATGGTAAAAGAAGGGAAAATAAAGAGAAAAGAGAGTAAGAAGAAAGGCTATACTGGAAGAACAGCGGAGACTAGACGGCTTCTATGTAAATGTCGACGACGGAACTGAATTGATAAGGCGGCGAAGCGGCGATAAGGAAAGAACGGTTGGCGACGGACGACGTGCCGAATCCACGGGCCGATGACGGCCGCCTAAGCGGTCACGTGGATGCGGTTACGGTATCGGGTGACGAAACATACCCATTAAAATAGACGAATTCTTATAATCTTTAAGAGGTTATTGCAGTATCTTGTGCTCAATCGCATCATCACCTAATTTTCTACGTATTGATCTCATGGCGGAAAAAATCGATACAAATAAGCGATCTGCCGACTGCGCGTCGGTGAGGATTAGAACCAAAAGACCTTGGATACTAACGAAGAAGGCGTCGATAGACTGTTATTTATGTATTGTAAGAATCACATTATATATGCTTAAACAGAAACATAATCGTCAACAGAAAGCGAGCACCTTTCCTTTCATCCATTGGTTCTTTTCCACTTAAAATAAATAAAAGATAAAAAGCTCTGAGCGTTGCTTAATCCCTCGGAGATGCGGGAGGAATACATTTGACTTCGTTTAGCGTCGCTAGAGAAGATTGAGTATAACCTATGCAGTGACATGCGGTGACCTTCCAACGTATCAAATCAGTGCTACTATTCTTCCAGACAAGTCTTGTACCAATTACCTGACCTCGGAGGGATCGAAGGCTCGATGAGCACGAGGCGCGTGGTGGACCTAACAACTGCAAATGTGTTGCAGGGCCACCACTAACCAATGCACCACACCCACCCTAACTTGGTAATGAATAAAGTTTTTAATCAGTTTAATAGAAAACTTTTTATTTTTCAGTGAAAGGTGCCCTGCTTTGTCGAACGTGCAGAAATTTTGAAGCTCAGATGAAGGGAAAATAAAAATGCTAATGTGGTGATTTGTTTCAGAACTTGATGACTCTTCCTCTCTCTTTCTCATCTTAATTTATAAAACATCAGTATCCTTCAAAAAAAAATAATCGACTTTTTCCTTCTCGTGCAGTTCATGTAGTACTTAAGTCGTCTGAAACTGCGATAGAGATGAAAAAAGCGAAAGAGAGCCAGAACAACTCCAATAGAATTTCTTCTGAATGAGTGCAAAAATGATGCGCCATGGGTCAATGGGTTAAATCACTGCGGCTCTGAAGAAGGCGAAGAAGCCGATACGTTAACTTTCATAGAAATTTGATATGAAACTTGCGTAAGCCTGGTAATAAGATGACATAGAAATCATTGATACAAGGAAACCTTTTCGAAGTTCAACTAGCATGATCAAATTGTTCAAAAGACTTCCATATTCAGGCATACACACATGTATGAATATAGGAACATATGTGCATACACCGTACACCGACAGAATATATACATATAGAGATGCACATATATACACATACACACATGCATTCACATGCATACATACGCATTCGCACAACATCCACGCATGCACCTAGGCTCGTGAACGTATATGTGTACATACAGAGGCATAGATACACAAACATATACATGTAACTACGCAACATACATACACATGTAATTACGCATACATACACGTACACACACATGTGTCGCACGTATTCGTGCGTGTACACACACGTAGACACACATAAACACAGTCGTATAAAGGAACACTCAAACATACATATACATATATACACATACATATAATATACACACACCCACCCACCCACACACACACACACGCACATACACACACACATACGCATACACACGCACATGCACACATTTACACACGTCAATCGTTTTCTTCTCACTTATCTGATCAACAGTAGCTCGCCGGTGACTATACAAGCAACGAAGGCATGAAAACGAAGCCATAACAATTGAAGTCATTTCCTCATTTGATTAATTTCTTCACTTTTTTTAATGTTCTTTTTAAGAAAATATCATATCGGAGTGAGCATGGATGCTTTTAAACTTATAAAGGGAATTTCCATAATAATGGCTCTAATGAGTAGCAGCTTTAAAAATTTTTAAGCTGCTCACCTCTATTATGTCTCAAAAGGATGCGATCTCAGAAATGCCTTTCCATCTATTTTGAACTTCTTACCTGCATGAGCGAAAACGAGGCGGGAAAGAAGTAAAGCAAATAGAAGGAACGATTAATGATGACTTATAAGCTGCCCATTGAAATAGACGTCAATGATTGCTGCATTAACGGTGTTGACGATAAGATAAGTGATGACATTGTTAATGGTAAACAGAAAAAAAAGAAGAAAGAGGAAGAGTAAATGAAGGAAAGTAAATGGAGAAACCATAAAAAAGAAGAAGAATAAAGGAGAATGACTGAAGCAATTTGAGCGATGTTGTGTAAGCTTGCTTGATTAAAAAAACATCTTCACTGAAGCATTCGTGTTGATGAAGTTCGGTCAAGGAACGCGTTGTCGTTTGGAATTAACGATGATCTTCGACACGACATCATCAACGGCGAAGGCGACAACGACGACGACGGCGTCAGAAGCGATGTGGTGACTTACGCTGGCCTCTGATCAATAGATTCTATGAGGTGTAGACGTACAATTCGCACACAACATTGCCGTTACGAGTAAACACGCTCATAAAAATGAACGATAGCTTGATTATCCTGTTTTACCAATTTTTCATGCCTATCGATTTTTAACGATGTCCAGAATGAATTAATGACGGAGGAAAGAGAAAGTAAAAAAGGAGTGATAAATGTCAGAGAGGAAGATTACGACGGATATTTCGGATGTAACAATGCACATCTCCATCATTGCTTCTCTTAACCTTCCTAATATCTTGTTTAAATCGTTACTAACTTCATTATTTGATGCTCTACTAATGAGTTATGAATAATGAACAACACTTGTAAATTTGGATGGTCCCTCTTCTTAATGAACCGCGATTCGAACTATAGCGTATCAGTTTACTTCTGATTCGTATTTTGCTGCTCAAGCAATTTTTTTACCGGGGACCGATGATAGACGTACCAGGACGTTCCAAAGTCGTTCGTCATATCAGAGGCAGTTAGTGAGCCTTATGAATCGGAAAGAGTTTCGCTGCTTAGTAATTGGTAGATTTCTTCGAAGGGAATACGATTTTCAGTATGAACAGGATGATTTCATTATCCTTCGGATGAATATGTCGATCACTTTGTTAGCCTAGGAGACGTATTGGGAAAACAACCTCCTCACTAGGCAGCATAGTTCGAGGAACACCACAGAAACACCCATAAATCATAATGTAGGCAGGCGACGACGTAAACTGGAGCTCTATTGCTCATGGTGTTTGTAGCAGGTGCTGACAGTTCTCAATCTAAATTAACTTTTTCACCTCATTTTTAACCCTCAAGTAAACGCTTCCCTTCCACATTGTAGGGTGTTTAGTGAATTTTATAAAGAGTTATAACCAAGCAAAAATCGTATTTTATCGTTTGCAGCGGCCTTTTTCTTTTTCTGATTAATTTCTTTCACCAATTCAGAGGCAGCGATAGACATAAACTGCTCTATCTTTAGGGAAATCCCCAAGAACAACAAAAAGGGCTAAAAATTGGATCTGAGAAGAGAACTACATATGAAAGTATCTAGTAGTATGTCCACTTGAAATAAAATAAAAAGTTGTAAACAAGTAAATAAAAGAAATAATTGTATAAGAACTCTCGACGTTGAGCATTTCCTTAGGGATGACTATGCATTTGATTTCATTAACCATAGTTAGAGGTAGTTGAATGCATATCTGGCCTATGTAATGACGTTTAATGGACTACCGATGTGTCAAATCAATGCTGTTATCTTCCCATAAAAGTCTAATATCAATTTTCTGACTCCAGAGCGATGGAATGAACGACTTATGATCTCTGGACGCCGGATCGAATTAAAGAGTGAGTGCGTATTGCACGGAACCTCTAGCCACTGCGCTACACACAGCCTCAAATTAAATATATATAGAATATAATATAGAATATAATACGATGTCGATAATTATTGCATACTAAAAGCCGATAACACAACTCTAAAACATGGCTGATTTCCTACCACTTCACATAGGCAGTGACTTTACCATATAAAAATAAAAAGCCGCTGCTTTTCAATCGAATCTTTTTCCTTTAGAAAAATGAATAGCCAGGATGTTTCGATGCGATATCCTCGGTTCCGAGGAAGACGACGTACCATAATGTTTCTTCTCCTTTTACAGAAGAAATCATTGCCGATGTAGGGAAACGTCGTCTTCGTTTACGCTTTTTTAAAACTAGTAGATGCTGATTTTAACTTCTATTCGCTACCTATTATGTCTTCACAGGAGGATGTGATGTGAAATACAACCACAATGATGTTGAGATATTCGGACAAAACCAGACCTTTCTTCGCTTCTTCTTTGCTCTGGTAAATTTTCTATTTTAAATTTACAACTTTCTAATAACCTACTAGCTTGTGTCCTTTTCGTTGGCAAAGTTAGCAGACCTAAAATCACTTGTCAATCATCGGAGACATCGAATAACTTAGTTCGCTTGGAGTGTGGTCAAACCAGCGATCGTCTTCAGCAGAGAGCCATCGCATCAACAACAATGACTAGATTTATGTAAAGAATGATTTATGTAAAGAAAAATGAAAATGATAAAAGAAAAAATAAAATGATTTAATAAAGATTTATGGAAAGAATGATATTTGGAGGATTTTCTGAACACTTTTATCACGTCCAAATAAGGATTTATTTAAATGCTTATTTGGACGTGATAAAAGTGTTCAGAAAATCCTCCAAATATCATTCTTTACAAGTGAACGCTCCACCTTAAGAAACTCCATTTATTTTTAGCTAATAACAATAGAACTAATTTTCATCGTTAAACGGACTTTTCTTTCAAAACACCTGTGTAAAAGAGAGGATGTTTTGTCAAACTCTGTAGCATTCGTTAAACAATGAACTAATTCGAATTTAAAAAATAACACGGAAAGTGCAATAGTTAGAAACGCAGCGCAGTATCACTCGTGGTTGCTGAATCGACCTCGTCACAAGTCAACAAATCTTTCCAGCTCTTCGATGTCAGCGAATTAGGACCAAAGTTGTCTGGGAACATTCCTTGCAGTCTACAAAAGTTGTCGACATCCTCTGGGAGTAAGGATCTAACGGGACTCCACCAGGATTCAACCACAACGATGCTAGGGTGCTCGAAAAACTTAGACACCGGGTCAAATCGAACCACGATTTGCACTTCCGGGAGCTCTCGCATTAGACGCTGCGCCACAGAAGCCCTTATTCTGCGTTTCTATCAGCTAGTTTTCTATCTACCCTACCAATGCCAACGGCCAGAATTTCCAGACTGCAATGATGAACTCGACCATCATTTAAAGAAACTCGGAAAAATAGGCCCAGAATCAGAAACCCAAAGACTTTCGCAATAAATAGAATGGAACAAGTGCTGGGTTCTGCATGATTTTTGAAAGCAGACAGTATAAATGAATAATTTGATAGAGAGTGATGATGTTTGGAGACGTTTAGATAGATATGGTGGGCTATTATTGATGACGTAATGTAGGAGGTGAGATGAATGATCTAATTTAAAGGCGGTTCAGTGCGGCGATGCCGATGACCAACAGTGGGCACGGCCGCGATGCGACGGTCGCGCGGCCTCCGCGGCTGCGGACAACTGTTACAAATGGCGGCGACGAGAGCTTCGCCGCGTAGTGGGGGTCCGACGGCAATCGTTCGTAAACGGGCGGATTCGAATGCCGACAGAAGGCGATCCATCACCTATAGTCACCACACATCGCTTCACTCTTCTGAGGTCACCAGAACTCTGCTAACCAAACAGGCAGGGTTTGAGTGAAGGAATTGGCTTTGTCGAGACTAGTCATCTGAAGAAGATTGATCCATTTTTGATGCTATTTTTCGATTAATGGCGGTTAGAAGATCCTAGTCTTCTCGACATCTTGGAAAAAAACCAGGATCTAAGCGGTAATTAAATCCGATATATTCAAATATAATCGTTTGTTGATAAATGTAACAAAAAAAAGCGGTAGTAGTAATGCATGTCTGATCAATTAACGGTTATAATTTTTTTGTCATGCTAGCATCGATTACTTATTAGAAATTATGGGAAAAAATGATAACGCAACAGTTTTTGAATTTTCATACAATCGTGAAACTCACCAAAGATTTTCATTTCATCATTTTCGATTTTTTAATAGCGCAAGTTTTTCAAAGCACTTCAAAGATAGCAAAAATCTCAGCCGAACTGAAATAGAATAAAATCCGAACTAGAGGTGTCTAAAAATATAACATGGAAGTAAATCGATGTTTCAAGGCCGACCGGGGAAAAAGTGTTGGAACATTCGCATACAAAGTTCTAAAGGCGTCTTCATTTTGAAAAGATGAAGAAAACGAGCTGAGAAAGATGTCCGGTGATCAGATAAGCTATGTGATTGTAAAATATCCCTGCAATAGTCATTTAGAGAAGCAATACAGAAGTATCTTTACAGTAAGACACTGAATATCTGCTTCTTAGTGTCGTTTTGCTCGCGGTTTGTTTTAGCTCTTCAGTAGCCCTCGTTTTTCTTAGAATGCCAGGTATTTTTATCTATCTCAGTACGTTTAAGCAAGAAGGAAGCTTACCTTACCAGTTACCGATTGCCCAATGAAAAAAAAAACTTTTCATAAACACCATGTATTAATCATGCCGTAATAAAGGTAGCGGTTCCTTCCTGTAAGCTAAAAATTATTAACAGCATTATCAAGAAGTTATCAGAGTAATCATCAGACAGATTTGGTATCCATATTTTTGAGTGGGACCTTTGAAGACGTTCAACCATTTCATTACACAACGGATTGCTCATACAGGAGGAGATGAGTCTCCTGTTGAATGTGCCACATAGTCATCATATCGACGATTTCAGGAGTTATGAAAGGAAGAGATGAAGAAAATAAAAATTCTAGTCATTGGAATCCACTACAATTATGGAAAAGTGTACAGCATGAGGAGGGAACTTAGATGAATCGCTGTATAACACACTCTGCAATGCTAAGGCAGATCTGGTCTGCAAGCACCGAAATAAAAATACGTGAAATAGTAACAGGAAGCCTGGCGAACTTTGTGAAGAAAGTGGGAAAGTGGTACAAATCAACGAGAAAGTGGTTTCAAGCGATATTGTTATCTGGTGGTTTGCTTTCGTGTTAAAACCGTCAAGTAGTTTTCACTCAACAATCGGTGGGTAGTCGTTTGTAATTTTCATTTTAGCTCACTTGAGGATTTGGATAAATTCAGGAAAAAGGAAAAAATTAAAATCTTTACTTTACCGAATATTTTTAGTAGTTTGACGAAATAGTCAACATGATGGCTTGTTAGTGTTTTTATAGCAGACGGTAATAGTAAACTTTCATCCCACTTCTTCGCCTTGTACTGTTTCTCAGTTGAGTTCAACTTTTTCGACATAAAATTGCAAATTCTCTGAAAACTTCCGAGGAAATTTTTGCTACTATCATTTTTCAATTGTCTCCAAAGAGGAAAAGAGTATACTTCTTTATAAAATTTAGTACTGGTTTGAACACTACCGTAATCTCGAATTATGCCCAAGCAACTGTCATTGGTCAGTCAGAATGATCAAAATTTCAATACTTCCCTGAATAGTTCATTCTGCAAAGTTTTGAGACCATTTTGCATGAGTGAGATTTTTACAACAACGGAATTCTTAATGTTCTGAAATAATTATTATGGTATCGTACGCCTATCGTAGCTGTTGGAGCGACAATGACATGTGCAACTTTCTTTTCTCACTGTCCTTCTGCAATGGCCCGGATTATCGCGGTCAAGTTATGATGTTGTAAATGAAGCCTTCTTCTGTTGTAGCTGTTGTTGTTATCTTCTGCACGAATATGTTCTCGGTCGATGTTGAATAGAGCAGATGCCACGGTTAATCCCTTTGCTTACGTCGGGTCTGGCACCGTTACGCTTGGTCTTAGGGGTGATGGATGCGTTCGGCATTGAAGCTGGCCAGCAACTGCACACCACCCAGTCGAGGCCGAACCGACCGACACCGGTTGATCGACGTCGCCTGACGAGATCGATATCGAAAAGAAAAACATCGAATCGATATTTGTACTTTGTCCAATCTTTCCACAATAGTCGTGCATTGCTTTGCATGTACCACACCAGAAGCGTACGAGAGGAGTCTACACTTCTTCTTCCCCGGGTTTTTTCTCGTACGAGTTCCAATATGTATCAAAATTGTAAACAAAACTTCGCCCAGGGCGTACGAAGCTTCGCCTTGTGTTAATAGCTGGAAAGAGGACTCGACGAAACGAAAGGAGCACACTGTAGTGTGGGGGCGAGCATTCGAATGTTCGACTATTCGACGATTCTTAAGAACTGGACTATCAAAATAGCTGCCCAGGTCTTACGCTTTTGAGTGTATTTCCTTTAAACGGGAAAGAATAACAGTGTCTAGCAATTTAAGTGGCATATACTTGAGTTTTTAAAATTCCAGTTTATTAGGTATTTCAAATAGTTTTATGAAATATGGTTAAGAAAAGTTGGAAAAGTTTACTCTTTCTCTGGGTGTCAGTTAACTCCTATAATATTCATTAGTGAACTTAAGCTTACTATGAATACCTTGGACGTCGTGCAACTTCAATTTGATCCGAATACTGTCGAATATTCGAAGTTTCGATCGCCAGATTACGACTCAAACCTCCTATCGATTTCCAATGCTAACAGTAGTAGCAGTATAATCATTTGATATCCTCTGTGAAGAAAAATTTTTTGAATTTTTTTACCACAATAATCTTTTATGACGAGGAGAATCACCATTTGTTCTAAGCACACATCGTGCTAGTAAAATTACTACCCAATTGCGACAAGAAGTCCGAAAAGGAAGGAAATTGGAAAACTCTAACATAAGAATTTTGCGTCGTTGACAGGTGATTGCTGATGGCACTGGTAGATAGAAAACTAGCTGAAAGAAGCGCAAGGTAAGACCCTCCGTGAGGCAGTGTGTAATGTACCAGCCACAGGAAAGAGAAATCGTGGTTCGATCTAGCCCGGGGTCCAGGTTTTGCCAATATCTCAGCATCGTTGTGGTTAACAATTTCGTTTCAAATATCTAATAGAAAATGTTTGAGACTACGCAAAACTTTTGATTCCTAAACTTTCTCTAGAGAGGTGTTCAATTATATTTAAACCTTGAGAAAAACTAATGAAACCATGAACACTTCAGTATTAAGCAAAAAAGGAGCTATAATGAATCCACTCCGTTTAGATCAAGAAAACATGAACAGTCTTCATTTGATTGTTAAAGCAGTAGCTAAGCCCGGTTACTATATATCATCAGAGAATCAAAAACGGAATAATAAAGACAATTCTACGCACGCTTACGTCTTTGACGGATTTGTTTGTCTGAATAAAACTATCTGGAAAAATACCATTCTTGTCTAGCGATTATGTTATCGCTTTAAATCCACCTCGTTAGTTTCATCTAAATAATTACCAATGTGATTTGGCCATTTCTCGTGCTGTATCCATAAATATTATCAAGGCTAGCGTCGGAAAACTCCTGAAGTCTTTCCAACGTTATCTTATTCTCGTGAATTTTCTACCAATGGAAAAGTTCGGCGTCACTAAAACACACTACATCGTTGTTGTTTTTTTCTCTCTAAAATTCTTGAAGGGTCATGGAAAAGAGGTAAAGAGGTAGTTAAATGAAGAGCTAAAACGTGTGTTTCTGTAGTTATAATGTACATTTTGGTGATTTGTGGAAATTTATAGGACCGTAATCCTTAATGCCTGCTATCAAATCATTTCTAGAAGACTTCAGATTTTAGATTCGTTGCTATAACGAGACAATCTTTAGCCCTTTTATCTCTTCAAAAGGCTTCTCTCTGTCGGCGGTTACGAAATCCAACAGATTTATTCCTGAGCTAACAAGCGGCTCGTTAGATCTCTGTAATCATCCCAATATTTTACGGCCCTTGTAAAATGTTTGCCCACTAGGACCACAATTTAGGTCACTCAGACAGCATTCAATATTATTAGAGTCACTATTATTACAAGTAATAGTGCTAATATTCTCGCTGCTAATCATATTGCCATCGTCATTACTACAATATTTTGCCTTCTTCATACGAGTTACTTCGTGCTGGTTAGTCATGGGGACGCAGCGCATCCCTTGTGAGGTGGATAGAGGTTCTAACGTGGACCAGGAACGAAAACCAGTGGAGAAATGTTAATGTGGCCAAAAAATAGATTGCTTGTTCTTTGTCTACAGACTTGACTTATGCCTTTCATATTCACTTAATCAATCAAGCAAGAAGAGGATCCGCAACAGATCTCCAAGAAGCTATAGTCGATCCCATACACAAAAGCGCCTAATTCTGTCGATGACGATTACAAAAGAGCGACTATTGAAAGAAATTCTCGCATAATCACAACATTTAAGGATGTGTAATCAAACTGCCTAAGTGGAGCAGACATATAAGGAGTTCGAATACTTTAACGAGAAAACCAGTAAAGTAGATAGGTTTCCTAAGCAATCCATTTAAAATAAAAAGCTCACCAGAAGTGTGCTACTGAATAGCGAAGCGAGACGAAATGAATGCTGAAGAGGGTCAAGGTGGTGAAGGAAGAATTTTCGTTGGCCGCTGCTTGTGTCATTGTTATCACCGATCGCCCTTGGTATATGTTATTGAAGGCACTCTCGCAATTGACAATGACAAATGACACCGTAATCACATCAGCATCATCAAAAGAAAAACTTAGTGATTGTTATCAACATGGACCTCATGGGAAGCCAGTAGTCAGCGATTATCATCACCGACGTGGTCACCGAGCTAATAAATTTTGTGCGATCATCATCTATTTGTTGCTAACGATCTGCACAAGTTTTCAAGTTTTAATATAGCACTTTCGAGCTGTCCTTCATGTAATTCCCATGACCGACTTTTCATAAACTGTGGCTTTGATGGGCAATTCGCTGTAGATTGTTGTTAATCAACGAATTACTGTTCTCTTTGTCTTCCTCACTTGAAAATACGACTGCCGGTAAAGTTGACAGTAAGGAAATTAGTGAAGAATACCCTTTCACCGACGGCAAAAACACACACAAAAGAATTTTCTCCAAAGCATTAGCCTGATTCTAGCCTGCTTCTATTCTCAAGTGTTATATCACCACGCGTCATTATGACTCTAGAATAAAATCGTTCGTGTTACTGCTAGGTTTCTTACGATCTATAATGACTAAGCTAGTCTATTCTCTACTCTTATGAATGGTATCTGAAAAGTGATTTACTCCTAGTTGTGCTCTCACTTGCTAGAAGGGAGCCCTTTCTCAGTGTTACAAGTTCGGTGAAACTTCTTTATTCGCCGCGGTCAATGACCACATATTAACTTTAAAATTCTAACATAATCTTTAACAACTTGAGTACCAACCTGTTTCAAATCGGCTATTGTTCGCCAAAATAAAAACTGCAAAGCACATTTCTCAATGCATCTAGACTTTTATCAATTTTCGTTCAATGATTTACCGTCTCATAGTGGTATTTTGGATGTTACTGAGTATTAAATTGCAGTAAAAATAACAGGCTAGTTCTCTAACATAGTTAAAGAACAAAAGGAAAAAAGCTAGACATATAATGAACTAATATGAGTGGCCAGGAATTCCCTTCCACAAGAGTAATCTCGTGTCAAAATCTGTCGCCTAGTGAGGTAAGCCCTGTCGCAAGGAGCTATCACAAATGCTTGCTTAATTCCAAAAAATACTGCTTTTTATTCTTTATTCTACTTACACTTTACTGTTGTTACTGTCTTATGTCTTATGTCTTACTCTCATACCTGTCTTACGCGGTAAAGTGCTGGAAATACGGAATCACGCGAGAAGTAAACTTTGTGGTAACTTCACTGCTGAAAGAAATCAAATACCTTGGAAAGCACTTCTTTTCAAGAAGTAGGAAGAACATAAAGAGCATCATTAGTGAAGAGAGGCAGATTCTTTTGGATCTCAGGAAGAGAATTACATGGCGTTCGGATGTTGTTGGTCGTTCCCTAAGGAGACTAGCAGCCAACTGCATTCGCCCGAATTGAATGCTTAAACCAAGAAGTCGATTATGGACATTAATTTAAAGCTGACGGCTATTCCCATGTGGGGAAACGTCGTGCGAAAGTGACTCCCAACGGGAAATCACTACCAAAAGTCTGAATGGGGGCAAATAGAAGGAGAAAGAAGGCGAAAACTAACATGTAACAATCAATACAGAGGCAAATAGAGAACGATAAACAGTCATGTCGTATAAGTGCTTATCAAGACGAGACGAGTGCCTGGTAATTTAGTTGATAAGAATAATCATAATCTTCTGCTGGAAAAATCGCCCATTGCTCAGCTGTTTGAGAATTGCTGATCTAAACGAAGGGAACGGTAGCTGCATTGTGATATAAAGGTTTGAAAAAGAGAGGTTGTCTGTGCATCGCTTTTTTCTTCCTACTAGCTTTACTGTTCTTCGAAATCTTTGATAAAATGGAGATTTATACTAAACAACGAAGTGTTTTTGAAAAATTTAGCTTCTTATAAAGAGATCTTGTTTGGATGTAAACATCTCGCTAACCTTGCAATGAAATGCATCCATTCAAAGAAATAGTAAACCAAAAACAACAAAGAAAGAAAGAAGATAATTGAGAAACCGTTGGCTGCTTTAATATGATGTAAAGAATATCTCGAGCTAACCCAGAAATATGGCTTTGTGTTTAACAAGCGATTCGTTTTAATTCTTTCCTCCTACTTTTAAATTAATTTTAATGGCGCAAAATACTTAAGTAATCAAGAAAGACTTGTCGATAAACGAAGTTCTTCGGTCCCCTAAAGGACCATCACGACGGTTCGCTCGTAAAATATAGACGATAAATCGGTACTGCCCAACGCACAGAACTGACATCATCTAAGACACAATTCTCACTTTCTTTTTTCTTTTGAATTCCATCTGAATCAACCTCCTTTTGCGCTCATCAACAACAACAGGCTGGAGCGCTGTCGATGACGACCGCGATGGCGATGGTCGGCTAGGACAGCGAGCGGGTCGGCTGGTCAGCCGAATGATGAAGGGACGTTCCAGCCGGCCGGCCTAACTCGACCAGGAAAGGTCTTCGACAATGATGAATGCTGGCTGTTTGGCCATGGGCACAGCAGCGATCTCCAACTGCTCACTAACTGAACACCTATTGCTAGTTAACGGATTTCACACCATTAGTTCATGTTTTTACCAACTTCGTATTTGCTTAATTGAAGGTTTGAAGAAGGTTCCACAGAACTAGTTGTGAGAGAATCACTTCTTTACGAGTTTTTACCTTCTTTTTTCATTATTTCATTAGATGCGATTTGGTACTGTTTTTTTTTCATTCGTTCACTAAGCTCATTTCATTAAATAAAAATCGGTACCATCTCTACCATAAAAAGTCCTTTAAAGAAGCGCCACTGGATCGACACAGTATTCAAATTCATTTGAACTTAAGCTATTTCAAATGAGACTAGGACGGCTTCTCCAGGGAAACTTTTTGCTGAATGCTTGTAGCATAGTTGTTGTCCCACAAGCAATTCAAACCGACTGAAAAGTAGGTGCTCATGTCTGCCCAACACAAAGTCTTCGTCCACATATTTTATGTAAGTTCTGTTCTGTTTCTGTAAGTTCTTCTTTCTCTGCTGCGCCGTTCAGCTTTCCGTATATCGTATAACAATATTTAACTCTTTGTTCATTTTTCGTCGACCTGGATGATGGCGATCTTCCCCTTCCACTAACACCACCGAAAACTGTTTTCAATGGATTTAATTAACCATATTTTTTTCCTTTTTTTATTCCACGTTTCTTCTCTCTTGTCTAAAGAATTCTCCTTGATCTTTTCCACCATTGGCCAAACGGAATGCGATCAATGAATTTATCGATGGTCATTGTTAAGGCTGTGAATGATTCCTTTCTAGTCGTTAAAAATATAGGAAAATATTAAGTCATAAGTTAGAAAATATCAACAGTGCTTTTACATTACGCAAAAGTGAAGCAGAAAGTTTGTCGGAAAATAAGGGCTATTTCCGCAATTCCACATTGAAACGTAAGGACTTTGTGACAACTTTGTATATATATATATATATATATATATATATGTATAATGTGTTTTTGTGTGAGACGTGTGTGGCGCAGTGGTCAGAAGCTCCCTGCAACACGCACGTGGAATCGATCCCCGCGCCCATGGCCCACCAAGCCTTCCATTCCTCTAGAGTCGGCAAATTGGTGCCAGACCTGTCTGGGAGGAGAGCAGCATTGGGTTGATACATGAGTAGGCCACCGCGAGTCGTTGTAAAAGCCAGATATGGATTCAATCACCTCCAAACGACGCTTAATGAAATCGAATGCATGGGGAATCCCTCATGGATCGATCAACACCGGGAGCTTTATTCTTCATATATATTTAAAATAAAGGTGTAATTCAGCAGATTTTCACAAGTGTAATCCATATTTATTGATTTCATTTTCGAATGTTTTTGAAGTTCCAGGAAATTACGGTCATCTTATGAGCCACTTTTAACAAGTTCTTTCCTTTTCGATACTTTACTCTTAATAGAATGAGTTCTAGATATTTTCAAAAAAACTAGAGTCTATTGAAGAGAAGACCGAGAAATAAGAAATTTGCTTCGAATCTTAAACTTTAGGTTATTCAGTTTCTGAATGACAATCCACCAAGTTTGAACCAAGTGGTTGAGGAGTACTAGTGAGAGGCTGTGACGGAATGATCAGTAAGATAATGCTGAGATATTGGCAAAACTCCGGACCGCTGGTGCCTGCGGTGATCCGCGCAATGTGGTGGTGAACGCGTTACTGCCCGGAAAGAACAATCGCGCGTTCGTTCGCCACCGCTGACACCTGCTGTCCGGAGTTTTGCCAATATCTCAGCATTATCTTAGTTGTATTTCACATCATACCGTGCCGTTAAAAATTATAGTAAGCAGTAAACAAAAAGGGTTAGAAATGATCAATGTTGAAGGCAGTTACCTCTTTTATTAACTTTTTCCATTATCCTGAAACTTCTCCGATTTTAAAGTGACAATTAAACTTACAGGAAAGCTTTTTGAAATTACATCTACAACCGTTTCTTTAGGGATCGTCTTCATTTGCTTTCTTCACCCTCTGTAAATCGTTGTTAGTATTCCTTGTCTGTTAATGACTCGTCCAAATTCTAAAGCTTCTCCAAAATCTTTGCGATAATCAGAGCCCAGGCCAGGTTCGAATCTGCGATTACTCTTTCTGGAGACTCATGTTTCACCTACTACACCACCTAGGATTTTGTTAAACATTGTGATTTCAACATAGAAGGTTCCATTTGATATGTCGATTTGAATTTCCCCCCAGGTATTTTGAAACACCAAGGTGAATAATTGAAGGATGAAAGGTTTAAGAAAATTGGAAAACAAAGCGAAGCATATAAGAGAAAAGAGTGATCTGAACTTAGATAAATGAAGGAAGGAAAAGTCCCATAAGTGTATAACAATGGAAGAAACATAAGCTGAATGAGCGATGGTGCAGATGAGATAGTGGGTGAATGTGCAGATGAATGAATGAATGAATGAAAGGGTGAACGATTTAATGACAAAATAAACGATTAAATGAGTGCATGAGAAAACGAATTAAAAAAAGGATATGCAATAAAACTCGCACCACTGTTTTTCATTCCGCAAGGAACTCGATTTACGCATTACTTGCCTCAAATTCTTATAAACACTGAGCATTTTCCAATAAAACACAGCCCTATGCAACTTAAATTCAAAAGAATTTCTTGCTTTTAAAAGTAAGACTTTCATATGATTAAAAGAAAATGTAAGGATTAGGTGCTTTAGGCATCAATCCTGTAATTTATCAGTTCATCACTCCCGCTTCGTCCGCCGAGCTGAAAACGAGCTTACTTGGATACTTGGATAATTGAATGGCCAGTCTTCATCGGTTCTCTGGGCCTCAGTATAATGTCCATTTTTTTTCAGAGTTTTTCTGCTTTAGCCGCCGTGGTTCTCTAGAGTCCCGAGCTCAGCCTAGCCAAAGTTTGTCGCCGTCCATGTCGTCACCACCACAGACAGTGGCCTCCTTTGTAGATCAGAGGGAGATTTGCCGCAATGCGACTAGTTTGATAGCACGATGGTGAGAGATCTTGGTATTGGTTTACTCACAGCTCGGCTTACTGATGGAAACGCTTTCTGGACTCTTGGACTACTTCTCAGTTTGGGAGAACCTGCCAGGGAAATGAATTCCGCGCTGTAGATCGCAGCACGACACCAAGTAATGCCTCCCAGCCACGATGAGGCAGTCAACCGTTGGAGGGGAAAGTGAGCTTACGACTCATAACTGGTAGCTTAGCGTAAGTTTATGCAAGGAATAATTGCCGTCCTGGTAAGAACCTAGTCTCATGACAGCGAATCTTCCAGTAAACCGGCGAACTGCTATTGATAGTGACATGGCAAAACGACAACTGTCATGCATTTCTTGAAATTTTAGTGAAAAAATGCTGCTTAACTAAAAAGTGATCAATACCTTTTCGACCTGTAGTTTAGTCCGTAAATATCAGTATTTGAACAATTTACTTAAGGACATGGACGCTTAGTGGTCTTTACTGAAAATTTTTATACCATAGGCGAAAATCAATACTGTAGCACTAAATTAATAGAATCAGTTTTCTTAATTTGTATCCTAGTCCATCTAAAGAGGCAAATGTTTCGGGGTGCTCTTAAAGACGTTCTAATGAAAAACTACAAGAAAAAACAAACAAGCAAAGGGTGATACCAACCGTTATCTGAAGTGGAGTTAAATGAATGAATGCATCGCTGAGCCAACATCACTAGCGAATCGATTCATACACCATTCAATCATTCGCTCTTGCCTTTCATGTTCACGCATCGTTGAATAAAATGCGCACAACGATTAACGACATTATCACGGTGATTTTTATTGGCTACGGCTGAACGCTCCTTGGCAACCTCTTCCGAATACATAAGTTTTTACGGATGAAGAAAACAACTGTAATGTTGCATCGCGGTCTACTTCAGCTTTAACGACTCCACTACTCATAAGATCTAACAGGGCAAATGATTCGGGGTGCTCTTAAGGACGTTCTAATGAAAAACTACAAGCAAATGTCTTTCTTGTTTTGGTAGCTCGCTCCTGTGAAGGCCTACTATCATGCAGTAATGACAGATTATTTGTCGACATCGAATTGTGATGCAACCTGAGGGTGAGTCGTAAGATGAAGCCATTTGAGTTGGATTTCTCATTATTGATTTACACCTCATTGGAAAATCCTAGTCGTAATGATGGCAAGAACGATAACTTCTCGTGACGACGAAGCAATCAATCAGGAACAGCATCGTTGAAAAAGTTTTCACATGCCTAGCATAACAGCACTGTTTTTAGTTGGCAGTAGTCTTATATCAATATATTTTCGTAATCTTTCCGTTTTTATCGATTATGTGAAATTGAGTTAGCAAATTCTTAAGGTTAGACACCATAGCCCAGTACTACGATATGAAGTGACATTGGCGTTAACGTATGCGAATTATTTGTCATCTTCTGAAGACTGCTAGCGAGTTTATCCATTCAACGCGGAACCGAAGTTTGAAAGAATACGATAACTTAATCGACACTTAGCTGTTCCTAGCTATGTGTTAGACTTTGTGGTTACTGCATTAATAAAAAAAAAGATTATTATGGTATCATCCACGACAGTTCTAATAAGCCAGCATGGCTCAAATCGGCAACAACACTTGTTATTTTGATGCGAAGCTGCGAAACCCTCATGGGCATATATCCGTACATCGAAGTACTTTTTCTGGTTTATTTTCTACGCAGGGTATCCTAAGTGTCCTGTTGGCTGGTCGCCCATCGATCCACTCTGTTGTATCGTTCCACATTTCGATGCTTTTTTTGTTCATAACAGTTTCCACCTGGCTGGGTGCTGGTTACTGTAGCCGGAAGTGGTATGGAGTGATAACGACGTTTTGCGCGTCCCTGAAAGCCGCGCTATTTCGTCGACTTGAAATTTCGCATCGCGTCGCGAGCGGCCGTGTCGCGTCATGTCCACCGTAACCCTTGGTAGCTTTCAAAGCCATATCCAACTTACTTCAGTTCATTCACGCTACCTCTTTTACGTCATTATTTTCTTACCGTTTTCACATCCTATCCCATGAATGTACCCGGATTTCTGAGTTGTAAAACTTTCAGAAGGGTTTTCCTTTTGAGAAATCGAAAGCTTTCTAGAATTTTTGAAGTGATCCTATGTGCAGTCGTTACATGGCTGGACAAAAGTATCTAGAATGGTCCATATGGCTAGGTGTCTGCTTCGTCACACAGCAGGGTTTCTACGTGGCATCGGATGATATGGTTGAAGCTAATTGATCGATGAAGCGCTAGAAGTTTCAACAAGCCTCGTATTTCACAACGGCAACCTATTCCCTTATGGGAGAGGCTCACCCCCTTCACACCATTGTAGTCGTGATGGATAGGCAATAATATTTAAGTCATAGCAAGAATGAAAACCTTCTTAAAATTACATAACCAGGTGTAAATGGCTTCTTATTATTGGTTTATAGAAAACGGAGGCATCATCCATGAATATGTTTAACTCACGGATAGCTGTTCTAAAATGCACTTGAGATTCATATTTTCGACTACCGTCACAGTATCTCTAAGAGATCCATGGTTTCGTAGCTTAGACTGAGAATTATGCAGCAGCGATGAATAAAACTCTCCACTTAAAAGATTTGTTTACTCTTTTTCTAAAGCATGTAAATCGAATCCATCATCAAAATCAGCAATTATTATCCTGCAAAACTCAGTGCTATATTTCTGGGTAACTGAACCTCCTGCCTTCATTTCTTTCTTAGTATCTTGTTTTCTGAATCATAACACACCCGCTATGATTCTTCCTCCTGTTCGAGAACTCGCAGCGGTTGTTATCGATGGACATTGTATAAAATTACCATGGACGCGTGGATTACAGAATACGTGTAGAAATACGCTCTTACTGAGAACAAGAAGAACAGATGTTTTGAAGTTTTAGCATCTAATTTTGACAAACAGTGGTGGGAAAACCTCTACAGATAGACTTTATTTCGAGTCAAACTTCGGCATGTTCATAGTTTTCTGCTTCTTTGGACTTAAACTGCTAAAGACCAACTTCTTCTGCTTCAGGCCGATCATCTTGCAACGCCTTTATTATTATCAGCTTACCGTCCGTTTTTAGTGTCAACTTTATTACTGTTCTAGTTCATCACCCCAATGTCTTCAATCTTCATTTGCATTGCAAAAGTCAATAACTATAATATACACATGAGAGGCCGCATGAATTTCACTGATGGGAATTTTCCTTCGATTATTTTATTAGATTTCCATCAATACGCTGTTTTTTCGTTGAGTGCTCGCCGTCGCGTTGCATTTGGTGATTCGGGGTTTTTCCGCCCTTCTAAACAAACCTTTGTTGATCGGAGGTCGTGCCCCGTACAGTCGTCATCCGTCCGATGATTTACTGCGTCTTTTGTCGATTATACGCAATTAGTCCTGGTCGAATCATTGTCGTTATGGTCTCATCGTCGTCGAATTGACGACGTCGACCATCATCGTTATTGCTGTCGAGTTCATCGCGTCTGTTGTTCAACTTCACTTTCTATGTGTACGACAAGAGAACAATGTATTGAACACCAGTGGATGATCTTCTTTGTTTGCATCGGAATGCATTTATCAAGCTTCGATCTTCATCGAATCAACAAATTCGGAAATTACTCACTGCCTTTTTCCTGTAAATTTTAAGGGCTTTCAAAGGTCTTTCCTTTTCTGAGGAGCAAAGCACTTAATACATTATGAAAACTGGTTAAAGATTACAGTACAAAGTGGGCAACGATGTCGGAAATTGAAAAAAAGCGGGATAACAAAGACAAATAGTATTTACTCTCCAACAATTAAATGCATTTTGGAATCTTCTGTATAAAGCAAACAAAACTCCTAAGAGGTTAAAAACTCGTAAATCATAACGTGAAGGATTTTTTTCGTCATCCCGGTGTTACTAGTAAATAATTGCTAGTTAAATTCCTCTGATTTTTCAAGTTCCATCATACCAAATGATTCACGTAGCTCAAATGAAAAATTGAAGTTTGTGTTCTCCTTACTTTCCAGTAATCTTATTCCTCATCTAAGCACTCCAGACTCGAAACTTTTGCCATCTCGCTCTGCCAGTTTTCTCAATGTCACACCCTCCTTGAACGATCATACTGTACTAGGAATTTTTCATATATTTTTAAGTACTCTCCAAAAAGTTTTAATGAGCCGAAATTGCAAAAAAAATTATGGATCCTCATCTAAGCAGCGTCTTCTCAGATTTTCCATTCAACCACGTATTTCAGTGGCGAGATGATTGCAGCGGCACTGAATTTGGTAAAATCGTCCGTTAGTGGCTTTCTCAGTTGTTTGTCTTCTCTTACCAGCCATTTAATTCTCTTATCTGATTTCTGAGAAACAAATTTCCTCTTTTCTTTATATTGGTATAATTCTTCTGAAAACCTTAAACCACTTGCAATCGACTTTTTCCACACAAATCTTAGTTATTTAAAGTTTAAAATCTGGAAAGCATTATGATAAGACCAGCAAATCAACCTTAGGTCACAAACGTCTTTCATTTTTATACCGCAACATAAATTAAGAACGGATCGTATTTTTTTGTTCGGTTCGCTTAGTCGGAATAACAATATATTTCTTGTGGAAAGAGCGGAAAAGCGCGTATTCAACGACACGACCAATTGGAGAGATCCAGATTTGGTGTACACTTGTTGCAGAGCCAGTTCTACTGATGTCCGTTCGTTGGTATCATTAGCGGACTTGTAACGTCGTGCTGCAGTAATCTAGAGAGCTGAAGTTGCTGTACGACATTCCTAAGTCTCTGATATTTTAAAACTATGCTTCCCTTTAACTGAATTTTTATGGAAAATTAGTGATTAAGTCTCATTCGTGGAAAAGAAAGAAAATAAATGAAATATCAAGTTTTCTAGATGAATTTCCACTTATTTTGAAGTTTCTGAAGCTTTTCAAAGCACAATGGATAAGATTTTTCAGAGAAGGCTAAGAAGTGGCGATTTCAAATAAAGCGAGTCAAGTCAATGAATGTTTTGTGAACGTCTTTATTATAAGTAATCAACCATGTGCTCATTATGTGCTCAATCGAATTTTCCGCTTGTCAGTGGTACACAAAATTTGCTGGTGCATTTCACTCGCTGTTTTTCTGTCATATTACTTTTTTTCATCAGCGGTTTACAGTTTTTGTAGGTTTTCGATTTACTGAAACAATTTTCCTTTAATTATCAGAAAAAACCCAAATGCAACGTCATCCTGGTCCACTTCGCAGCCCATAATTCTCTCTTTATCGCGTCATTAATATCGTTTTGCATCACATTCGCCTATATTCACACTACACGCTAATTTCTGCACTTCCTATTAATCATCTCCCGTTCTGCGAACCTCGGAAATGTTGTGCGCTTCAGTTTCAGGCGTGATACGGTAGCGCCACACGGTGGTTGGTCAGCGGCACCTCCGTCCAATTGTCGATTTGCTGGCCGCGCCCACTGCTGGGCGGAGTCAGGGAGCGCTCTCTTGTCAGACGCCGTTTGAGCAGTGTGATTTATTACCGCCACCACCGGCAGCTGATTTACGCGGAATGAGCTGTGCAGAGTCCTACACACCATACTATGAATGGCCAACACAGCCACCGTATGCACCATACCCACGATGTGACCCACCTAGGTACGTTAGTATTCAGAAAGCTTGCGTAAAATTTTCCTTCACACAGCTTTCGCTTCAAAAGTGCTATTTTTTCGTTGTATTTAATAGTATTTAGTGCTTTCGTACCAAATTTTAGAGGACTTTGTGTCCACTTGTCAAATAAAAAAGCGTGTTCATTCTTTTTCTTTTCTATCCGTTAGACACTGTACGTACATACATTTATCATTACTCTGAATAAAATATTCGGCGACAGTTTGTCGTTTTCTTTTTTTTGCACTATTGATTAGAAAACCGTTTACAACTGGAATCTGAAGAGTAACGAGCTTCTTTTAAAAAATTCCTTTAAAGTGCTCAGTATCCTAGGGAAATGACAAAAATTTTGTTTCATGAAGTGCATAGATCGCGAGGAAACGTTGTAATTCAAGCCCAAGAGCTTTACGTTGTCATAATTCTTGTTCTTCTGAGATATACTCTTTCTATCAAAAAAGTGAATATTAATAGAAACCGTTATTTATGCTGCTAAGTCTCAGATTTTGACAACTGGCACAAAGATGATGTATAGATTTTTTGGCTCCGTAATGACTGGCAGAGACTTCTTTAACATGTAACGACAGTTTTGCAAATATCTCAGCATCTCATACGAGTTATATTTCGCAACATGACCTGCCATTGAGAAGAAAAAAGGCAGTAAATAAAAGAGTTAAGATTGTAACGACAATATATGAAATTCCAATAGTCGGTGTCTTAGAAACATAAATCCACCCACGTCGACAGTTTCTCATGCGTACAGCAACATTCCTCCGTCATCAACAAGCGAATTGTGGACAGCGGCTACAACGCAGTTTCCACACCAGCAGACTGCTGTGACAAATACCTACAAGTGGATGCATACGAAAAGATCACACAAACCTTCCGGTATGATTATTTTATTGTATTAAGTTTGTATTCTTAGTTCTCTTTTTTATCTTCATCTAATTCCATTCTTATCTCTTTATTCTTTTCGAATTACCTACTATGACAGTTTACTCACGAGATAAAAACGCTATACTTCAGGCAATCTATGAAAAACGATAGAATTCTGTACAAATTTACGTTGACCACATTCGATTACGGTACCTGGTATTCGTTTTTTATTTTATTGTTCTTCAAAAATATCCCGGTTTTCTAGGACGCTGTTTAGCTCTGTGTCGGTCGTGTTACTCTTATTCTTTTCAATGTTTGCTATTACTTTTTGTTCCTATTACATCTCGCACTAAACACACCACCCCAGGTGCCGAACTAGACCATACCAAATCTCCTCAGTCTCGTTTGCGTCTTAGCCTAAGGTCAATTGCGGTAATGCGGTCTTTAAGACGTCGGCCTCGAACATCATATTATCGGCCTCCTCCCTGGCCGTTCATATCACCGTCGGCTCTACAGAGACGGAGAGAGAAGAGAATGGGATTAAGAGAGGCACGAAATGAGAGGTAGAAAGAGAGTCACACCTGATAGAGACCACCTCATTTTTCTTCACCACGACAGTCACCAACTGGTAACAGCCAGTGGATCTACATTAAACTGAAATCGAACCTTCTTTTGTAAATTCGCCATCATTTCTTGTGTAAGACGGCAGAGGAATTTAAAGGGTTTTTTCTTACTTATTAGACATTATCTCTTTTTGTAATTATCTATAAGTAATAGCGTACCTTGTTTTCCGAACAACTGGATCAATTATACCGGACCGATAAAACACGAACCACGCTGGTTGTGGGCAACTAGTTTCGTTTTTTTTTGCTTTAATAATCTGTTCTGGTCAGCAGTGCTCATATTTTCTCGTTTGGCGAAGTTGTGTTCAGTTCAACATTAACTAGTCAATCTAGCAATTCATAGATTGCAGCCGAAGCGAACTTAACGAGAGTCGTTCAACGCAGAAAATATGTCATCCAGTCATATTGCTTAGAGAATCTTTTCAAATTGAACTTTATCAAACTAATCTGAAAGTTGGAATCCGAAAACAAAGGAACAATTCAGCAATTCGTTTTAATGAATCACAAATTTCTACATGTTATACAACTTTATGCAAGCTTGTAATTCAACTTAAGTGCCTCTCATTTGAACTCATTTCGGCACTTACTAAACAGGGTTCGCTTACTTGGATTGGTCGAGAAAAGGTCTTCTGAACGCACCATCGGTACCACCATCAGTCTTTCTGGCGTTGGCAATTGACGTGAAGATGCGATTAATGTGTTTGTTCCCTTGGATTATGATTTGTTTCGGAGAAAAAACTCAAGTGCCTGTCATTTGTCTCTCTTCCTTTGTACAACATAACAAAACACTAACTCGGACTCGATCAATGACTTTTCTAATGGGCTCATTCCCGTCCACATCTACTTAAAGTGACTTCTCATTTATTCTCGACATTTATCGATTTTAGTGACATAAAAAGTTTATGAGAAGTGTCATGTGATAATCGGCTGCCGCACAGCGATATCAATCAACTCCCACTGGCATACGGTAGTTCGACGGCGCGCGTCCAAATTCGCACCACCATGCACCTCTTTACACTTACGAACCCGATCGCTACGTCCTCGTCCACGTGCCGTTATTGATTTATTGATTTTTCGATTTTCAGCTCCGAAACGTAAGGTGGTCGACGAGAACGGTACCAATCGCACCAACTTTAGCACACATCAGTTGACCGAATTAGAAAAAGAGTTTCACACTGCTAAGTACGTGAATCGAGCGAGGCGAACTGAAATCGCCCAGAATCTGAAACTTAATGAAGCACAGGTATTCTCGATCGCTCACCGTATTGAACACTTAATAAACGATTATTCTTCAGGTGAAAATTTGGTTTCAAAACCGGCGTATGAAGGAGAAGAAGCGAGAAAAAGAGAAGGCGTTTTTGGCACGTAATGTGATGCCGTGGGACAACTCACCGCCGTCATCGGAAGACGTGAAGCTGCCGCTTTTGTAGATCAACAGCGATCACGTTCGTATTGAACTTCACAAATATTTTCACATAACTATATGTCTATAGTAATTTAAAGGTGTAATGTTCGTTGTTTGTTATGTTCTCACCGCTATCGCCGGTGTAGATCAAGCGCTCATCGCTCCACGGGTCTCCTTTTCTTCCACACTCTCTATCGTTTACTATGTGTCTCTATTCTTTCGTTATGTGCCCACATGCGCTATTGTTTTTTATATGCTCTCGTTCCCTGAGCCCTCATCGTGACTGATGATCGATTAGATGCTCTAAGTCGCGTTCCTCTGCATCTACGCAGACCCTGGCTTCTCGGAATCTGATCGTCTACCGCCACAGCGCACGGTTTTGCCATGTGCTGCAGCACTTCGAGCGTTTTTTGTAGTTTATGATGGAAAAGAAACAAAACGGAAGTTCCACACTGCTATCGTTTCACATTCACACTGGCATCCTCAACCATAGTACTGTTCTGTTATTATATTTTCACCGTGCGCGTGTCGATATTTTTTTTTGAAGGAAAAATAGTGAGACATAATTAGCACTTATTCTTGACGACACTTCGCTCTGTTGTCTTTGGCTTTTTCATGGATTTCGTCCTTTTTTATTTTGCGGCTCAACGCGACTTCTCTTCAAGTGTACAAAACATATGATGTAGGAACTATGGCTGAATAAAGGCTGATTTATTTTTTTTGCGTAAGCCAAAAAGTGGAAGAGATTGTTAGGTCGTTGAGGGAAAGAATAACGCTCTGTAAAGCTCTCCGCGTTCGTCAATCCCTGAGGGATGCGCCGTGCATCCGACCTCATTAAGCATCGTTTGGAGGTGACTGAATGCATATTCAGCCTTTACAGTAATTCGCGGTGGCCTACCAATCTATCAAGCTAGTGCTGCTATCCTCCCAGACAAGTTTTGCAGCATTTTTGCGACCCCAGAAGGTTAGAAGGCTTGCTGAACCACAGACACGGAGATTGATCTCCCGTTTATGCTGCGGAGCGTCTCTAACCAGTGCGCCACATGCACCCTTTAGAAAGAATAGAAGCAAAGAATATGCTTGGTATCCTTGATATCAGAAAGGCCTTTTAGCAAAGGAGCTTACAGATTGCAAAACCAAGCAATATTAAGGAAAGAATCAGCATAAAGGTGATCTAAAAATAATACTGTCTTAATAACATAGCCAATTCTTATCGTATCAAACTTAATTGAAAGGCTATCTTATCTCAACTTGTGGAAGCATTTACGTAGCACTCATTCTTCGCTGTCAATAGAATTGTTATCAAGCGTCTCTTAAGAAAAGGCTTCATGCTAAGGTGACAGATTTTCTTCATACAGAGTTACTGGAAAGCAACTCCCTATTATGAAATTTCTACAATTTATCTCTTAGCTACGGCCTTCAAAGAAAATAAATTCGCTGGGGGTACCCACATTTTCCACTGAAGTATCAAGCAGCGCGGGAACTACAACTCAACTGATTCCACCAGGAACTCTTGTAGAGTGAAAGGTATAACTTCTCGTATTTGTACTTCACATTCTTCCTAAGCCGTTAGCATGGCAAAGTAGGCCCATTCCTTTAATAAACGCAAACACCAAAGAATGAATATATTCTTGGATTATCAAGTTAACACTAGGTTGATGAAAAAATTTTATTCGGCTAGCGTTTCGACATCTTCGTCTTCCTCAAAGCCGATGATCCCAGTCGATGTTCCAATAGCAGTCGTTCGTACTCTCGATGTGTTGTCTTCGTCATCCTATCGAATCGCATGCAAATTGATTTTTTCGTTCATGTTTCCTATATTGTATCAAATCCACCAGTATAAAACGATTACTGCAGGTGTGCCATGAATTCATTTGAATGTGTAGCGGTTGTCGACCAACAGCTCTTGGCTAGCAACCTGAAACGGAAACTATTCCCATTTACTGAATCCAGAAAATAAAATAATCTCCAGTGGTTTCTCGCAAACTTTCTATGTCGTATATTATTTTTTTCGCTTGCGTACATTGCAAGTTAATTGAGTAATGAAAGCAGCTTCCGAAGGCGATGAAGTTATGTCTATTGAAAACCCGAAGTCGATGCAAATATGACTGAAAAGGCTTCGTTTCATTATTTTTCGTGAAGAAACAAGAAGAAAACGTAATGGCACTCTGGTTTAACAACATCTTTGCAGGAACACCACTCTGCGTGCCGGAAAGGATGTGGCATTTAACCGGTGTTTGTTCAAAGAAGTAAGAACACTGCTTATAAATAGGAATGATTAAGGAGAAAACTTCGAAAAGCTTTTCAATTCATCAGAGGAAAAACCGCTCAAACGGTGTTCGAAAAGAATTCGCTATTCGAGCGGTGCTCGTTCCTTTGAATTGGACTGGATGCTACAGCAAGTAGCCACGGCTGCGCAAGTACCATCCTGTAACCATCGACTCGGAACAATGCAACGACGAATAGAAATCTTTAAACCAGCCTTTCTTCGCCTCAACCATGCAAACAATTGTTGATTATTCTTAGCGGGATTTAATGAAAGTCGGTTTTTAAAACATTTTCGGTTCATATCGTGGGAAAGCAATGCTGATAGAGTGTAGAGAATATCGATTTTCATTGGACAAATGTTCCCAGTGGTGGTATTTTGTTTTGGTGTTATTGCCGTATTCGGTCACCTCTTGACGTAGTACTTATCAGAGCAGCCAGCTGCGTCGTGACCAGTATGTCGGTGGCGTTTGATGTTGATTGACAGTATTGCAGTAATGCGCGAGCGCTCAGCTACCACACCACTCGTACGCCATCATCTCTGCTAGGCGAGCGGATCACCAACACCACCCACCACATAAGCCAACGATGCACCCATATGGCACTCAGGTAGGGAAGTTATGACTAGTAGGCGCCGAGCGTTTAGTGACGATGTAGAAATGCACGAGAAAAAAGACGAAAACGTGTCGAATTATGAGTTCGAGCATAAAACCATCTGTGGGACAATTTCGTTGTCGATTCTTAGATGGAAAGTGTGTAACGAATTAATTTGTGTCAGTGCTGTTCCACTTCTCACTCCGGAGTTGTAGGATCTATGATGACTACCGTAGGCAGAAGTAAAAAGAAACAAAAAATATTTCGAAACCGAGTTTCCCTGTACCTCGGTATCACTAATCAATATGTATTCTTTTTTTGATGAGCTTACACGACGTTGATAATGATGTTTATTTTCGGCTAACGTTTCGACGTCTTCGTCTTCCTCAGAGCCGATGATCCGAGTCGATGGTCCTCGCTTGTTATTCGCCTCGACGTGGCAGCTTCGCCTTCGTGTCGAGTTAGGTCTTCTTCAGTGAGCCATCTCCTCGAAAGATGGAGAGATGAAGGAGATGGAGAGGAGATGGCTCACTGAAGAAGACCTAACTCGACGCGAGGGCGAAGCTGCCACGTCTAGACGAATAACAAGCGAGGACCATCGACTCGGATCATCGGCTCTGAGGAAAACGAAGACGTCGAAACGTTAGCCGAAAATAAACATCATTATCAACCTCGTGTAAGTTCATCAAAAAAAAGAAAACAAATAATACTTTACTGGCAAGAAAAGTGATAGAATTGGAAAACGAGTATTGATCACCTCTCGTGTAGATTTCATTCTGTTTCAGGGTAGTTCAGTGGCTGAAATAAGTGAAAAATAGGATAAAAGCAAAGCGAACGTGCTGAAAAAAAGTGCTGCCGAAAAAAATCTTGATGAAGCAACGGAATCTCTCTCTCATGTGAGAGTGGATCCTGAGCAGGCCAGTTTCGACCGTCTGTTTCCTTTGAGAGCAAGGTGTGCTCCAGTGTTGAGTTTCTAGTCCATTGCATTGGATTCATTTGGACTGATCTGAGTATGCTTGCTTTTATTCCAACCATCCTCTTCATGTCGATTTTATTTGAATTCGGCATTAAAGTGACATGAAGTGGAAATCAGTAGACACTTTTATGTCTAATTGGAGAAAGCGCAAATTTAAGTCACTGTTCAATGGCAAGAATCGGCAGTGTGTGTGTAAATGTTCATTCTCTTAAAAGGTAAAATGTGAAGATTTTAATGCGCGGAGATATTTATTGACTCCGTCGGGTAACCGGTACCCAATAGGTATTAGGTCTCTGGGACAAGGATAAGTGAAGAGTTTAGTAACGCGCTCAGGCCCTCAGTGGTCACTCAGTGAGTGATCGGTGCTTAATAAAATTAAAAGTGATACAAATAATTGCAAATATTTAAAAGCCAACCTTGCTAAAATTTTTAGTTTGGTAACCAGCGAGGAAATCCTTGTTGAAGAGAATGTTCAACCGACTCCGTTGTAGACTAATATAATTATTACTTTAAAGGGCTTAGATAACAGTGTTGTAGTGATGCAAACCCATTCTTGGGAAGTGTCAGTACTTATTATTATTGTTTCGACCGATTGAACGTAATTAGCGCACTTTTTTGACATAAAAATGAGTGCACAATTCCAGATTATCATCCAGAAACCCAGTTCAAAATGACGGAATGCCAGGTATAGTCGCCGCCTTCGAAAAACTTTATCGCAGGCGGCACACCTGAGTCGGCTACTGCCTGTGGTGACGGTACATTTTCAAACGACGCCTGCGATGGGTTTCTCAGGTTTCTCAGGTTTCTCAGAAATTTGGCTTGAACAGTAGCTATATAACGGAAAGTTTGCTGATGATAAAGTACAGGTATTTTTTGAAGACGGTCCATTAAAGCATTCATCATTTGTAAAGATTTACTAATGCGATTAATGAAAGCAGTAATATATTAGTACTAGTAGAAAACAATAAAGTTGTCCAATTCAGCGGAGCAATGGAGAATTTCCGATAATGTGTTACTGTCATTTTACCGATCAGACATAATATTTGAGCGGAAAGCTTGTGATCTTCTCCCAATTCTTCGCAAAGACATCATATCCATGTGTACTAAGTGCGTATTGATCGGATTTGGGCTATTCATAATTGGTTACCGAAAGCGAAACAATTGTCAGAATCGGCATTGTTGATGTTCAGTATGATCGATTATTTTCTCATAGCTTGTCAAATAGAAGATGAAAAAAGAAGAAACCGCCAATGAATCTCCTCAACATGTCCGTAATCGCACATGGATAATTGGCTTAATTAAAGGTCACGACAATCCCATCTCCTGCACAGATAACTACTGATACTGTAGATTGTAGATTGAGCAACGGCATGAGTAATGTTTGTAATCCTAGAGATTATCGCTACAGTATGTAAAAAAAGTCGAGCCGATTGTTAGGTGGTGTTTTTCGTTCCACCAAAAATTTTCCTCTTAAATTTTTTTCCTAATAAATTCCATTAACAAACTCGTATCTGCTTATTGAAGAAAAACATCGAATTATCAATCAGTGTCGAGGTTAACAGAAAGTCGGTCTTGGGAATACGAATGTGAGCAAGAAAAGGAACAAGAAGAAGATGATGATGAATGACAAGGAAGAAAAAAGCAAAAAAGAAGAAAAGAAAAAAAGTAGGAATATTTCTTAAGATTCGTCCTTCTAATAATGTCCAATGAGATAGATAAGCGATTCATATCGAATCGTGGACATGTTGTTCCCGATTCCTCTGGCAACAGCTGCCGAGATATCACTGTGCAGCTTTGTTTCAGTGGGCTGTTGTACTTGCCATTAATCCTTTGAAAAGTGAAACACCGTATTCGTTGTTCATCAGCTTTGATTGCAATCATTCACACTGCAATCTGTGAATTTAAAAATAGCCTGTGAAATCACCTCGTTAATCAAAAGCTGAGAAATCTATCGTTCCCACTCACTACCTCTGTACTTTCCTCATTTGTTAAGAAAAAACAACTAGTTTCAATCTGACATCTGACCATTTGCAATCGTTGTGGGACACTATTCCACCTGAACCCGTTGCTTTGGTGTTCAATCATTTTTACGAATCCATAAAACTAAAACTGACTTTAGCTTTGTACCACAGCTGTGGTCCTGATCAGCCTAACACAGATAGATTTCTTCATGATTACACTCTATCTTATTACCTTCGACAATTTCTGTCTGTGAAATTTGTGTTTCGCATATTACAGGGTTTTTACCAGTACATCACTGCAAGACCACCATGAACACGGAAATTTCTCGAACAAATGAATGGCTTTTTCTAAAAGTGAATCTTCTTCGTCTCCTATTCCTCACATGTTTTGCAATGAAATGACATTTTCAAGCCGTATTGGTGTATTTTTGTGTAATATTCAGTAATATAAGAATTGCCCATAGGACTTTCCGTGTTACACAAATGTCGCTGCAACGACGGAATATTAAGTTTATAGAAAGATAAACACCCAAAAATAATCATTTGTCTTAATGACCTTTTTTTTTTTACAATGTGACGCATTGAACATGCATGAAAATAAGGTTTGTATAAAAACTACTTAGCTTAGTTTTTTTTTTAAGAATATTTAGCCTAATAACCATCAATCAGTACTGGACTACTGAGAAATCCACTTTATGCATTGGGTACCATTCGTTTTTATCTAGATACGTCGTTCAGGAATGTTTATATGAGGTGGCGGTGTAGTGTATTGCATGTATGATGAGCGACATATCACTGAGTAAGGTTAGTGGCGTATTTAAGTGTGTTCGGTCGACATGTGATGTAAACGGCATCCAAGCGGCTCTGTGCATCAAAGAGACCGATGCTGTGACAAGCAATGATGAATTAACATCGGTCTGCTACTAAACACACTTCTCCATCGACCAAAGCAGCTAGCAAGTTGATGAGCCAAGCTCAGGGATCCGCTCCCACACCTCATCATGCCTCCTAAACAAACTGATGACCATAAAATTAGAAACGGTTGACAACATGAAAGAATTCAGCTTTTGAGGGATGGCTTGATGTATTCGACTTCATCGAACACCGTAGAGATTATTGAATGACTATCTGACCTATACATTAGCTTGTGTTGGCCTACCGATGTATCAAGTCAGTGCTGCCCTGCAGTTGTTCCAAACAAGTCTGGTAGCAATTTGACGACCCCGGAAAAATGAAGGGCTTGGTGGGCCTGGGGCTTGACGATTGATCCCATGTGCACTGCAGGTCGCCTTTAACCACTGCTCTATGCTCGATTCTTGTATAATGTATGTAATATAAACTACTGGACTAATCAGAAACGTAAGCACTTCATGATGAACTATATATATATATATATATAT